>ONZH01014321.1:0-50261 GCA_900303285.1 Rhinella marina
CGCCGGCGAGAAGTAAAGTGAACCCGCCCTTGAGAAAAATCGTTAGGAGCGTCGTGGAGGCCCGCGGCTGAGCGCTGAGTCGTGTTTGCAGTCTGGTAATGCAGCGAGACAAACTCCTCTCTGCTACGTCTGTAAGCGCACACAGGATTAGGTCCTGTCTGTCGAGCAGATGGCAGAGGGACCACGAGGCTTGCAGGTCGGCAGATGCCAACTGATAATCCCAGCGGGCTGTCTGCGACCGGCATGTGCTGCGAGTGTTACCTCCTCCTGAAAATTAGGAAATGTGGCGGATATTACGCCGTGCGTTAGAGTGCCAGCGAAACGGATGACCTTCTGTAAAATCCCATCTACAGTCTCCAGGAAAATCTGCGTCGGAAATTGACCCGCGGCTTGGATTTTAATTCGGCAGCATACGGATTTTCCGGCGGCATCGCCTGGAATTTCCGCAATGCTATGGACGGGGATTTTGACGCGCTTCCAATTGTTTTCGGTGGGAAAATGCGCCATTTCTGTGTAAATGTTTTATTTCTTCTCCACGTGCAAAATGGAATTTAGTGGATTTTCGGTCACTTCTAGTTTGGATTTCTGATGCAAGTCGGATTTTTCTGACTTGTATTTCCGCTGTGCGACCGTGCCCTTAAAGGGGTTGTCTTATGATGGACAATGGGGCATATCGCTAGGATATGCCCCCATTGTCTTATAGGTGCGGGTCCTGCACCTATATCGAGAACGGAGCCCCGCATGGTGGTGGCTGGAGAACTCCGGTCCGGCCACTACCAAGCCGGCTCCCCATAGAAATGAATGGGAGCTTCATTCGCTTGCGTGGACACCGCTCCCATTCATTTCTATGGAGCCGATGGAAATAGCCTCGGCTGCGCATGCTCCCTCCTTTGCTTTCGGGGCCCCGTTCTGGATATAGATGCCGGTTCCAGCGGTGGGACCCGCACCTATAAGACAATGAGGGCATATCCTAGCGATATGTCCCCATTGCCCATCATGAGACAAACCCTTTAACTGGGTTCTCCGAGACTGAGAACTAATGTGCATGGTTTAAAAATTTAAAGGGGCTCTCCGGGATTTTCATATTCATGGCCTATCTTCAGGATAGGTCATCAATTGGTGGCTCCGACCTCCAGCACGCCCTCCAATCAGCTGTAAGAATAGGCCACAGTGCTCTGTGACATCACATTCGTTGGTCACATGGCCTAAGCGCAGTGAATGGGGCTGAGCTGCAGTACCAAGCACGGCCACTATACAACGGACAGCGCTGTGCTTGCTAAGCTGAGGTGCTCTCAGGAGTGCTGCAGCCTACCCAAACACCTGATCGATGGGGGTCCTGGTAGTCAGACCCCCACAGATCAGATACTGAGGCTAGACCATCAAATGTGCCTGTTCAAAGCGTACCAATCGGTGACCTCAGCAGTGACCTATGCACGAATGACCTGTGACCCCTGAGGATGAGAGGTCACGTTCCGTTCCTAGCGCATCGCCGTTCAGGCCATTGATTGGCTGGTAGCGTCGATGTCTTGATAGATGGATCGTCGCACTTCTAGTTATCAGAAGAAACTTTGGCGCTGGACCGGGAATGCTTTGAATTCTTCATGCCCGGGCCCATGGACCTTAGTCCTTTGCTTCTCAGAGCCCCTTTAAAGGGGTATTCTCATCTTAGACAATGGGGGCATATCGCTAGGATATGCCCCCATTGTCTTATAGGTGCAGGTCCCACCGCTGGGACCCGCACCTATAGCCAGAACGGAGCGGGGAGCGCTGCGCCTGGAGGACCCCAGGTTTCCGGGGGTCCGGCCACCACCAGGCGCAGCTCCCCGCGCCGCTCATAGAAATGAATGGGAGCCGGGCCGTGCATGCGCGGTGCGCTCCCATTCATTTCTATGGAGCCGACGGAAGTAGCCGAGCCAGCTCGGCTATTTTCGGCGGCCCCATAGAAATGAATGGAGGGCGGCTGCACCCGCACCTATAAGACAATGGGGGCATATCCTAGCGATATGTCCCCATTGTCTAAGATGGGAATACCCCTTTAATGTGTTAGGGAAAGCTGGTTGAGGAGCATTACGGCTGCCGTTACATCTCCCTCGCGGTTCTTTGTCCGGTCCCTGAACGGCGGATGTGCCCGGCTGACGCAGCGTCGCATCCCATTTACTTCTGCAGGTCCAGGCAGATTCTGCGTCCAGGAGTCGGAAAAGTCATGTAGTTTTCCAGCTTAATGTGTTCCATTTCCTCGCCCTCTTAACATCCTGGACTACACCCAGATGTGTAGACTGAAGGAAATTCTTTGCAGACTTTGCATTTTTCTGCCTTTTTGGCTAGAACGTTTCCATTCACTGACAGCAAGCAAGAGATCCTAAGAATGGTGAGTAATTTAAACTCCAAGTATATTAGAAAGCTGCGGGACAGAGGCCGGGAAAGTTGGGTGGGAGCTGTAACCTCCGCCATAATGGATCTCCTTCAGCTTTCCACGCTGCGAATTGCAAATGGCAGTTAGCGTTCCTCGTCCACGCCCTGTCTTGGAGTTCTTAAAGGGACGCTAAACCCTCGTGCCTTGAATACCGTCTATTGGTCCCTGTTATCAGCCTTTGGGCACAGACCAGTCGTAGCGCACTGGAAGCCTTCCTGCCCCCCTGATCACTCCAGGCATGTATCAGACGTTCCCCTTGTATCACCGCTGCACCGGTGCGCCGGCCCTTTAACGTATGGGATGAGTCAGGATGATATTCTGAGCATTCTGGCTTTTACATGTCACATTTATTTTATTCTTCTTTGCATGTCGTGGGTGCATTTAAGAAATACTGCTCGACTAGTGACTAATCCCGCTTTCCTTCCTGTTCTGCGGCTCGCTTGCACCTTTTTTTTTTTTTTTTTGCATCTGTAGAAATTTTTAAATTTCATAATTATATACCCTGAGATACGTTACCTGAAAGTTGCCATAAGATGCGAAGTGGTTCTGCTAAATTCTTAGGAAAATCTGATTAATAGTGCAGCAGCCAGAGATGAGGACTGATGGCACCCTTGCTCGGGATACGTTGTTGGGTAACCAGTCTGTCCTCGGGTCTTCAGAGTTGGCCCTGAACCGTGTTGCCTCGGAACAGAAAACGGACTCTGTATATCTCTGTCTGCTGTAGTAATCAGATTTTTTTTTTGTGGAGTCTCTATGTAAGGTGAACATACCTCGCCTGGTTAGTGGACTTTGGTATGCAGATGTGAACATGGTCTTAGTAGACTACTTGGTTATTTACTTCTGGGAAAGCAGTGATGGCCCATGTGCGTTGCCACCCAGCTTTTCCAGGCACCTAGGCGTTGGCTTGTATTCGGCTATCTCCATCGGCCCCATAAAGGTAAATGGAATGGCGGACGAGTGTCTGCAGCTCCATTCCAGCAGTGGAACGCAGCCCCTATTCAAATAATCGAAGGGGGCACCATGGGTCACTTATCCCCTACCCTTATAGTTTTTGTAATGGGACAAGCCCTTTAATATTTAATTAATCTGATTGCATGTAAATGGTCTATTGGTTTGTGTGCACAGCTCCAGTTCAGACTATGCGTCTCCATGGTAACAGACTACAAACACGAGCCTCTGTAGTCTGATGCTGCAGTCCCTGTATCTCCTGAACCAGATGAACATTAGTACAAAGTAGGGGACGAATTGAAGAAGGTGTGATACTGCCGGGTGGCAGAATTTGTTCATCTGCCTCAAAGCTGTAGACACAAATCAGTAGGAATTTTAAAAGGCTATGGACACCTTTTGAGGGCAATTTTTTTTTTAATTATTGCATTGTACTCCTTTTGAGCTAAAATCATTCTTTCAGTTGGCCTTTATTAAAAATGCATAGCCCTTTTCTCTGTACAGGGCTGAGATTCTCTAGTAGCAGGAGCTGAGTTTTCTCTCTCTGTTTCATCAGGCAGCTCAGCTGACGGCTACTTATCTCTGCTCTTTGACCTCCTGAACACTCATTATAGCTCAGTTCTTATCTTACTGATAAGAATGTGGCTTAAAGGGTTTCTGTCACCAGTTTTTTCAGTATGAATCAGGCTGACATTAGAGATGTGCTAATGTCACCTGATTCCAAATATATATCTGTTTTATTTACTGGTGCCCCCATTTTTATATAAAATGAACTTTTATGCTAATAAGTCCTCTAGGTGCAAGGGGCGTTACCTCTGCTCCTAGAGGCTCTGTTGATTGACAGGACCAGGCAGAGAGAGAAACACTCCATTCACCATAGCTTGCAAGGACCTTCAATGATGTCATGACCATGTGATCAGTCACATGGTTTAGGAGGAGACAGGCTGTTTGTGTGATCTTAACCATGTGACTGATCACATGGTCATGACATCATTGAAGGTCCTTGCAAGCTATGGTGAATGGAGTGTTTCTTCTCTGCCTGGTCCTGTCAATCAAACAGAGCCTCTAGGAGCAGAGGTAACGCCCCTTGCACCTAGAGGACTTATTAGCATAAAATAAAAGTTCTTTTTATATAAAAATGGGGGCACCAGTAAATAAAACACATATATATTTGGAATCAGGTGACATTAGCAGATCTCTAATGTCAGCCTGATTCATACCGAAAAAACTGGTGACAGAAACCCTTTAAATAAGTGTTGATGACCCGAGTAATTTAGAGAGAAGGGTTATTAGATGACCGGCACAAAGTGAAAGTACCAGTCACACAGCTAGAAAAACAGTTAATCCTTTGTGACAGAACGGCTGAATATTTTTAATAAAGACTAATTTAAAAAATTATTTTTAGCCCAAAATGAATAAAATTCAATCCTAAAAAGAAGGCCCCCGAAGGTGTACATAGCCTTTAAATTGACTGAAGCAGCTCTGCAATATGTCTTATCAGTCTAGATGTGTCGGGACATCACCTTCAATCACAATCTGACAGCTGAGTTCCTAAGACATCTTACGGGTAGCGCTCCCGGTTTCTCCAGCCGTTAAGCAACTACAGCTCCCAGCATGCAGGAGGTTAGGAGTTGTAGTTGTACAAAAAGTTATTCATATAGATTCAACTATACAAATAGCAGGAACTTCCATAGAAATCAATAGAAACCCAAAAAGATTGGCACCAGCTCGGAGACATGTTCCGTTGAGCCTCCTCTATGTGGCTGCTGTCGTTTGGCTCCTCTCTTATCTCGCCCGCGTGCCGGCTCTGTCTGCTGCAGATATTTCCGCCAGTATCCGCACAGTCACTGCTCCCAGCACGTTACGGAGCCTTTTTATTTTTACTTTTGCTTATTGATATCTCTTTAGCGCTGTCTCCATGCCCATCATGGATAAGTACTGTGATCTCTATCTGGGAAAGCTGGGTGACGACCCGCTGCCATTGTAAATGCGAGGGCGTGTTCATGTGAACTGGGGCAGGTCTAGTAATATCGTCCCACGTTGCTGAGTATGTGGCGCATCTTGCTAGATGTGTGCCGCCCCCACGAAATATAGAACCTTCCTTTAAATCTATGACCCTGACCTAATGTTCTTCTATCTCTCTGTGTTAATTCCACAGCTGACCGGTCAAATTCCCATCACCTCAGAACATCCAGCACCATCAGGCGGACTTCCTCCTTGGACACCATAACTGGACCATACCTGAGCGGCCATTGGCCTCGGGACCCTCACGTTCACTACCCCTCATGTATGAACGACAAAGCCACCCAGGTACCGGCTTCTGTGCCTCGTGTCGGGGGCGGGGACTCCAGGCTTCCCCTTGAGGGTCTGTCTCCCCGGAGGGGGCGTGTCCTTGACTTTACGCCTGCACAGTATGGCGGTCATTCTTTGCTGCTGAGATATATGAACCGCCTCAGCGTGATGTGTGGTGTCAGGTAGCGGCAAGAATTTAAAGGGTTTTGCCTGTGCTTTAAGAATTATCCAAAGTGGCAGGAAATGACAAAAAGTTTTAAAAATTAACCATTTATTACCCCGTGCATTTGTTCAGTTTTCGCCTGCAGTGATGCCGTCACATGAGTGATGTATGTGGTGACCTCACTGCAGGAACCAGCAGAATGGTTGCACAGGGTTGGTGGGAGGGTTTAACTGGTAAGAATTGGGTATTTTTAACTTTTTTTTTTTTTTTTTTTTTTTTTTTTTTTAAATACCCATTTCCCCTTTTAGGCTGGCTTCGTCAAATGTTGGGCTACCCCCGCTGTCACCTCTCCTGGCCCATGTCTTGTTTTAGTAACTACTTTCATTTCCCGTGTAATAACCATTCTGGAGGCATCTATTGTTATGACTCTGAGGTGCCATTCCTCTGTTGTTCCTACTAGAAGTTTACATGTGAATGGCCAACTCTATGTAAACAATGGGGGGAGAGGGGGGGCCCTGCACAGTCTAACACTATCAGCACTGATTGGGACAGCGTCCGTCTTTGCAGGATAAACCCTCCCATGTAGTATCGCCCAGTTGGCATAAACATTTAGTGGGAATAATGGAGGAACGTCACGAGATATAAGAATAGATGCTCCAGTATTGTAATTATATAGAATGCAATCATTTGCTGATGCAGCAAGTCCAGGAGTGGTGACGGGTCATCTTTAACAATGCATGGATGAAAATTTTTGTTCCTTTTTTTTTTTTTTTTTTTTTTTTTTAAAAATGTTATTCTTTGTGTGATAAAGTTGTGCAATTTTCTGGTTTGGTTTCTGTATCAAATTCCCCATGACTTTCAAGAGCTCTGCTTGCTGTCATTTAGAAATCACCTTTGTTGTTTACTTCTATTGGATACAAAGCTGACTTGTCCGGACATGTCAGGACAAGTTACTACTGCCATTCCCCATGTAATAGTAACGATTCTGGAGCATCTATTCTTATGGCTCAGTGCTGTGTCAGTCCTCTATTATTCCTGCTAGAAGTTATGAATGAATTCTTAGCAGTTTTCAGTGAAGGTCCAGCTGGGTGTAACCCGTTGGGGTGGGGTGTCCCTGCACAAGTTTTACACTATCCAAGCAGTGCTGCCAGTGTCAAACTGCAAGGACACCCCCCCCCCCCCTCCAAACCGGTGACACCTTGCCTGCACCATCATTGCAAACTGCTAGCCATTCATAAATCACTTCTCATGACTAAGCCCTCCAGGCCCTTATCAAGTTTAGTCGCTCTCCTCTGTTCTCTCTCCAGCTCCAGGGCATCCTTTCTATGGACTGGTGCCCAGAACTGAACTGCATATTCCAAGATAAGTCCGCAGGCCTGCCTCACAATTCTCTGCCTCGTTTAAAAGGGTTTTGCGAGTGTTTTTAAGCTTGTCAGAAAACTTTTTGATATGTCATAGAGACGGCCCCTCACCGATCCCTCTCCTTGCTGATGAGACGGGGCCCCGTCTTGATTCCGCCCTCAGCAAAGAGAGCGCTCTGCGTATGATTCTCTCTACTCATTCTAGAGATTGTGGGGGTCTCAGTGCACTGACCCCCCACCGATCTAAACTTGTGATGTGTGTCTGTGACATATCAAAAGTTTTTTTGAAAAGTTGGTGACCCTCAGGATAGGTCATACGTCTCTGATCAGTGGGGGTCTGACTCCCGGCACTCGGTCATTTTGAAGATGCCCCGCTCTTCCGGTGAGTACTGCGGTCTCTTCCTAGGCCAGCGACTTCACAGTAATCGGTCACGTGGTCGAGGCGCAGCTCAGCCCCATTCAAGTGAATGGTTCTCAGCTGCAATACCAAGCACAACCACTATGCAATGTACGGCGCTGTGCTTGGTAAGCTGCGAGGAGTTCACCGGGTCTGTGGCCTCTTCAAGCAGCTGATCAGCAGGGGGTGCTGGGCGTCGGACCCCCACTGATCAGATACTGAACTTAGGTCATCACTGTTACCCTTTTAATACATGACAGTATCCCTCTGGCCTTAGACGCAGCTGATGTTGTCCTGTTATTTAGTCTGTCATCTACAAGTACACCCAGATCCTTCTCTACAAGGGACCTTTGCAAAGTCCAAAAAAATGCTTAGGGAGGAATTGCTAGAAGTGCAGTCCCCTACAGTGCCACAAGTATATTCTTGATTAACCGGGGCAATGTCATGTCTTCTCGGGCTCTGCTAGCAGCGGCCGGTATTGCCCCCTCGTGGCGGCGCGCTCCTGCAGGCTTTGTGCTGATGTTTTAGTGACTTGAAGAGGCTTCTTTAATATTTCACTCTGACTCGCAATTAGTAAATAGAATAGCAGTCGCCGTTCCGAGCACCTTCACAGTGCGCGCCAGTCTCCTTCTGTTACATCTTTAATGTGTCGCCGCTGCCGTGCCCAGTGCGAGACGCCGCACGGAGTGTCTCATCCTGAACGTGCCCGGCGCGAGTGGCCGCACGGAGTGTCTCATCCTGAACGTGCCCGCGCGAGACGCCGCATCGGGGAGGGGAGTGTCTCATCCTGAACGTGCCCAGTGCGAGACGCCGCACGAGTGTCTCATCCTGAACGTGCCCAGTGCGAGGCGCCGCACGGAGTGTCTCATCCTGAACGTGCCCGGGCCCACGGAGTGTCCGAACGTGCCCGGCGACGCACGGAGTGTCTCATCCCGGAACGTGCCCCGGTGCCGAGGCGCCCCGCCACGGAGTGGCTCATCCTGAACGTGCCCGGTGCGAGACGCCGCACGGAGTGTCTCATCCTGAACGTGCCCGGTGCGAGGCGCCGCACGGAGTGTCTCATCCTGAACGTGCAGGCGCCGCACGGAGTGTCTCATCCTGAACGTGCCCGGTGCGAGACGCCGCACGGAGTGTCTCATCCTGAACGTGCCCCGGGGTGCGAGACGGCGCCGCAAAGAATGACCACGGACCCCAAAGTCAGGAGTCAAATATGGGCTTGAAGCAGTGGTTTTGAACCTGTGGCTCTCCAGCTGTTGTAAAACTACAAGTCCCATCATGCACTGATGGCCCCAGACTGACCGGGCATGCTGAGCCTTGTGGTTTTGAAACAGCCAGAGAGCCAAAGGTTGTGGAACTTTCTTAGAGGAACACTCCAGGCAAGACTGAAGAAGCACCAAGGGAGAATTGGTGTCATGCTCCATCCCCTCAGGTTCTGCTCAGATTTTTCCCTACCCAATTTTTTTTTTTTTTTTTTTTACATTTCTGCTCCATTAGCTATCATGAGCTCGAAGTTGCTGTTCTGTCCTTCCACCATGCTTTACAGTGCAGTTTAGATCAGGGTTTCTCCATCTTTTTCAGTTGATTCCTCCCCAGTCAAAATAAAGACTATGCCTGGGCTATGCCATTAGCTGAGAGGCAGCTTTCTGCCTAAGAATCTGCAACGGACTTGTGCCAAGCCACACCCCATTTAGTCAAGCTCCGCCCAATGGGAGCATAATGAGATGGATTATGTAATGCACTTTGGGCATTTCCCTGAAACAAAATACAGTATACCTCTCGGACCCCCACAATCCTCAGAATACAGGGGCCACAGTGCTGCGTCCTTTTAACTGGTTTTGCATAGCCAGGTGTCATAACATAGCGCTATACCATGGTTCAGCCCCCCCCATTCTCAGGGTTGGTGGGGGTAAGGGAATGTCCACCTGTGACAGACACCCTGCATTTTCCACCACAGACTTACATGCAGGAAATCCATATATATTACACAACCAGTACAGTCGCACACGCTGCGGTAAAAATTTGCAGTTGTCAAGTGACTGACGGTAAAGATTGTAAATCCCTGACATGGAAATTTTTTGCTGTGAATTTCCACTGCAGTGCATAGGGTGAAACTCTCAGCGAACCTGAGGGAAAAACGTGCCGGATGGCCGTATATTAGCGTTAAACAGGTATTCCCGTCGCTAAGATATGCCCCAATGTCTGATAAGTGCGGGTGCCTTCTCTGGGACCTGACCCTGTACTTAGAACAGAGCCCACGAAGTGTCAGAGGGTGCACTGCGCATGTGCAGCCGCCATCCCTTTCATTCCTATTGGAGGGCCAAAAAATAGCCAAGCAGGCTCTTCACTATTTTCGGAAGGCCCATTGAAATGAATGGGAAGCACACTGCGCAAGCGCCGCCACTACTACTACTCTATTCACTTCTATGGGGCTCCCATAGGAATGAATGGAGGACAGCCGCGCATGCGCAGTGCACCCTCCGGCACTTCGCGGGCTCCGTTCTAAGTGTAGGGACCCACACCTATCGGACATGGGGGCATATCCTAGCAATATGCCCCCAATGTCGAAGATGGGGAACATCCTTTTAAGCCATCACTTCATACTTGGTTTGGACAGTCCCTGCCAGCTAGACAATAAGCAGATCACAAAGTGTCCTCCTGCTGGGACCTCCTGCGGTCAGCTGGGATCTGTTGGGAAATCTGGCAGTAAGTGTTGAGTTTCCCTGCAGCGCCACCACAGGGGAAATGAAGTATTACACAGTGTTCATTCAGATCAGTGGATTGTCTGTGTAATACAGGACAGGTCCTCCAGAGCGAGAGACTCTACAACCTCTCTCCAATCTGACCAAGAAATGAGGCCCCCTCTATTAACAGGGTTTTCTAAACTGGGCAATCCCCTTTAAACCCCCTAACTGCTTTGCCAGAGTGGAGCTCCAGCAGTGGGAAAATTAGCTAACTGGAGGGGGGAGGGCTGATTTAGATGCTGCTACCTCCTGAATGGTAGCAGGCTAGAAACATGCAACTGATCTTGTTTGAAAGCTGACATTCCAAGCTTTCAGACAATACCAATGACAGCAATATGTTCAGGACAGAGGAAGATACCACTGATAGAAATCAGGATGCTGTGAATGCAGCTGAAAACGAAAGTAAAAACAGGTTTTACTTGTGATTATTCCCGACTTTGTTCTAACAGTGAATTTCTCCTTTGTTGCTTGGACTTTAGTTTGTCTTGTATGAAAGCCTGGACTGTCAGCTTTCAGATAAGACCAGTTGCATTTTATCGAGCTGCTACCATGAGGAGATATCACCATCTTAAAGCAGCCCCCCCCCCCCCCCCCCCCCTCAGCTACTGTTCACACTCCTCGAGCTGGACTCCGGCAAAACAGGGGGCTAAAGACCTCTCAAAAGTTAATACAACCTCACACACGAAACCATTCGTTTTTACTTGTCTTTTTTTCTGTAGACACCAAGCTGCTGGGAGAAGAAAGCACCGAGAAGAAAATAAGCCATCAGCGCTCTGCGTCCTGGGGCAGCGCCGACCAGCTTAAAGAGGTACACGCTCTTTTTGTGGTGTCATGTCTACAACAGAGACCAGAAAATGTCCAGATATCATCATTTAAAAAAAAAAAATTGTTAAGAAATCCTTGGTTAAATTGTTACCATTTAGTGTCATTATTTTCATTCAGAGCTGTGTGTTTCCATGGTGACAGACTACAAAACAAACCCTGCGTAGTCTGATCCTGTTATGTTTCTTTTTTTTTTTTTTTTTTTGCCCCCTCTGACTCTTCATCTTTCCAGCCTAAAAACTCATGACTTCAAAGTAACTGTACGCGGCACCTCGAGAAAATCCTCCCTGGATATTATCCAGCCTTCCCTGGTCTTCTGTTTGGTCACAATCCAAGTTTTTATTATTTTATAAACTCGCTGCTTTCATTTTGGTTCTGAAATCTTGGCATCTCACTTAGTGCTGTATCCATCAGCCCCGTAGTGATTGATTCCTGGTGGCAGGGAGGAGAATTTTGAACACTGCTTTGGTTGTGACTGGAGCAGAGTATATATTATGACCATCGATTGAGTCTTGCTTTTTCCATTTAGTATATTGGTGGCGGATCGGGGGAACGTCCTCCTTTGCCCGTTTTCCGCATTTCCGGACCGTTACGACGTCTTCTGAGAAAAGTTTGCCGTTATCCATGAAACTTTTTTTTTTTTTTTTGTTGGGAGATTGTTCCTGAGCAGGGAAAGTTATTTCAGGTCAGCAGCTATTAAAATCCAGAATAACCCCAATCTGTCATCTCCGCTAAGAGAGCTGCTCAGGTCTGAATAAAAGCACAGGTTGCAAATTACTATGTGTCATAATGCACCCACGCCCGAAGATTTACACTTCTCGCTACTTACTTGAACGCCCACCTCGCGGTAACCTAGACATTGCCATTGTTCTAGTGGGTTTAATTACAAAGAGCATGTGCGCGTCTTCGCCGTGTCACCTCCGCGTCACTGGAAGGGCCTGATGGGGTCTCATTAATGAGGGTTTCTTTTTTATCACTTGCCGCAGTCTGTCTATGCGGGTTGTCGGACTGGTTAAGAAGGGAGGATCATCATGGAGTGCGGGTTCGTCCCGTAGGCCGGGATTTCTGATTTTCTGGTTTGGAACTACAAAACTTAGCCTAGGGCTCTCTCTGCAACATGGACTTGCACGCTTGGCCTCACACTTAACTTGAGGGTTTGCCCGTCAGTAGTCAGGATAGAGTTCCCCATGGTGGGTACTGCAGTAGTTAAAATTGTGTCCCTGCCCGATCTCCCTTTTCCCAGTAGTTACAGCAGGCTCCCCGCCACCTCCTTGCTTTTCTCCACAGGCTCCCCTTTCCTTTCTTGGCGGTTCCCCCTCCCCTAGGCTCCCCTCCCCATTTTTTGGCGGGCCCCCTGCTAGGCTCCCCTCCCCATTTTTGGGGGCCCCCCGCTAGGCTCCCCTCCCCTATTTTTTGCCGGGCCCCCGCTAGGCTCCCCTCCCCTATTTTTGCCGGGCCCCCGCTCCCCTCCCCTATTTTGCCGGGCCCCCGCTAGGCTCCCCTCCCCTATTTTTTTTTGCCGGGCCCCCCGCTAGGCTCCCCTCCCCTATTTTTGGCCGGGGCCCCCCGCTAGGCTCCCTCTCCCATTTGGGTCCCCTCTGAAAAAATCAGGATCGAATTAGCTAGAAAGAAAACAGGACGTGTGAATGGAGCCTTACAAAAGCTGCGTGCCAGAAACCAATATGTCTGCCACGGCCGGTGTCGCCCTGTTTCATTGCAGTAATCTGTATAGATTGGGGTTCGGGCAGATCGATCAGTTATCACCCAGCTTTCCCAGGAACAGATACTTTCTAGCAATGGGCGATGGCTCTGTGCCCGTCCTGGCCCATTCAGCTCCTGCTAATTGTGGAAATCTCGAGGGCGGACGGTGAAAGCGGGCATCGTTCTCCATAAACCGAATGTTTTCATTTCCTGCGCCGCGCAGGACGGCGCCAGATACATTCCAAGAGCAATATTGTGAAGCGCTGGCACGTCCGTATAAAACGCCCACGTGGAGGGATTCTGGAATAGCCAGCTGGTAATTACAGATCTGTGGCCAAAATGGCTTCACTCTTCCAGAGTATTGGAGGCTGAGCGATCCTGTCCTCACACTAGAGGCCCATAGAACGGCATGGACATGGCTGCAGAGCGCCCCTCATACAGTCACTGAGCTACCTCATACGTGGATCTCCCAGCACAGCACCAGTGTATAACAGGACCTGGAGTCTGCGCTGGCGTTCATACCGCAGTCCTGTCTGCTGCTCTGTAATGTCTGCCATGTCACATCCTCTATTATTCTCCAGAGCTGCATTCACAATTATTCTGGTTGTTAATGGAAACTGTCAACAAGCCGGTCAAAAAAAAAACAAAACACCCTGAATAACTTGGCTGACTTGGCTGAACTGCTTGTATTATTTTAGTTTAAAGGACTGGAGATCCAGTCTTTACACTTCTCGAATACCCTTCTTGGAATGATCCACTAGAGCAAATATGACTTGTGAGATTCAGCTCTGCAGATAGTGAACTCTGAGAGAGTAATAGTCTCATGCTCGTGATGTACCAGGATTCTAGGACAGGAAGTAAATAAATTACTAATGTACAGACAGTTGACTGCACCATAGCAGAATAGTGAGTGCAGCCTCTGGAGTAGTATGGGAGCACAGGTCAGTAACTCAGGATCAGGGCAGGATGTAAGTTAATATGTACACAGTGACTGCAACCAGCATATAGTTGAGCTGCCTAGCTCTGGAGTATAATACAGGATATAACTCAGAGATCAGGACAGGATAAAGTAATGTATGTACACAGTGACTGCACAGCAGATAGTGAGTGCAGCTCTGGAGTATAATACAGGATGTAACTCAGGATCAGGACAGGATAAGTAATGTAATGTATGTACACAGTGACTGCACCAGCAGAATAGTGAGTGCAGCTCTGGAGTATAATACAGGATGTAACTCAGGATCAGTACAGGATAAGTAATGTATGTACACAGTGACTGCACCAGCAGAATAGTGAGTGCAGCTCTGGAGTATAATACAGGATATAACTCAGGATCAGGACAGGATAAGTTATTGCGTTGTCACAGTTGTTGTCATTGCAGAATAGTGAGTTGCAGCTCTGGAGTATAATACAGGATGTAACTCAGGATCAGTACAGGATAAGTAATGTATGTACACTGTGACTGCACCAGCAGACTAGTGAGTGCAGCTCTGGAGTAATAATACAGGATGTAACTCCGTATTGTAGGACAGGATAAGTTATTGTTCTTGTCACTGCACTTTCGTAATTGGTTTCCAGCTGTATTCTTATATTTTGGTGCCAGTTCCTGTATTCCAGTGTGCTAGATCACACCTGGTTGGGGAGTGCATGTGGCAGATGTCCAGGTTCTGTCATTTTCCCCCAGAGATCAGGAACATTGATTGTATTGGACTTTGGGTCAAGTCTTCCGTACTGACCTGCAGCACCGATCGGTTCTCAGCAGCTCCTGGTCCACAGCTGTATGTGTACAGTGTGTGCGGTGCTGCTGTAGGGACTAGGACTGGACTTACTGTATTTTTCTTCCTATAAGACGCACCTAGGTTTTACGAGGAGGAAAAAAGAAAAAAAATATATTTTTCATCCGATCTGCAAAATTAGTGATTCAATGTTTTTACTGTATATAGTCAAATTTTTGTGGGGGGGGGGGTTGTGCAAAGTATACATTGGTCTTTGATGGACATGCCCTTTAAGCCCTTGCTGACTGTGCCTCGCACTTTTGTGTCAGCAGATCGCCAAGCTGCGACAACAACTCAACGAACCAAGAACAGCAGTCGACATATTCAAGGAGAAGGAGAGTTCATCGCCTCTCCCGGGAACAACATAGCAATCAGTCATTCTCAGGTGAGCCCGCTCCTCCCACAATGCACTGCTTTCTTGTACACCCCTCCAACGTAATGGGACGGCTCCGCGTGGGCCTGCCGTCCTACAGGTAGGCTACCATTGAACGTACTGTACGTGTGCGCAACCATGCTCGAGTGGTCGGGCAGGTGGACCGAATATCCAGAATCCAAGAAACTCAATTCAGGCTTTTTAACCCCTTTAACCGCGGCGCGGGTTTGCGTCTGCATTTTGCATCCTTTGTATTACATGGACAATCTGAATGGGTTTCCGTAAAATAGTACATTTCTGCAGCAGGGGCCGCTGTAGGGTAGATGCCCAGTTGGTCGCCCACCTGCTAGCCAGGACCCAGGACGCCCTGCCAGCTGCATTTTTAAAGGGGTGGTCCTCACTTCATTAAAGTGGGCATTTATCATGTAGAGGAAAGTTAATACAAGGCTCTTACTAATGTATGTGATTCTCCATATTGCTTCCTTTGCTGGCTGGATTCATTTTCCATCACATATATACACTGCTTGTTTCCATGGTTACAGACCACCCTGCAATCCATCAGTGGTGGTGCTTGCACACTAAAGGAAAAAGCACTAATCTATGTGAGCTCCCATGGTCCCCGGCCACCAGAGAGGGCTGACATTTTTTTTTCCTATATATGTGCAAGCACGACCTCCACTGATGGATTGCAGGGTGGTCTGTAACCATGGAAACGAGCAGTGTATAATGTGATGGAAAAATGAATCCAGTCAGCAAAGGAAGCAATATGGATACAATACATTAGTAAGTGCCTTGTATTAAAGGGGTTGTCCAAGTTATGAAAAAAAAATATACCACTGTAAATCTGATGGGCAGCAATATATAACTAAGTTCAGCAAGTTTTAGGCAAAAAAAAAAATCTATTTCCTCATTTCCCTGGTTCTCTTCTGGCGTTTGTTTACATGCAATAACAACAATCTCAGCCCCTCCCCCTTCTCTGCAAAGGCAGTGAGTACAAGAGCTGAGTGACGTCTGCTGGAATACTCAGCAGCATGTTGTTTGTGTAGGACTACAAGTCCCAGCTGTACAATGACACTGCTGATACACACAGGAAATTCTCCCTACCTGTTCTTGTACAATACAATTCCTCTATAGCTCCTTGCCCAGCATTTGTCTCCTCTCACTGCTGCAGCTGCTGTTTGTTATAAAGCCTTGAGCCCTCAGTGTGTTCTGGCTGAAGGGGTTAATGTTTTATCTGAAGGAATCCAGGGAGAGGGCAGATAGCAGGAGCAAAGAAAGGGGGCGTGGCCAGTGACGTCTCGTATACAGACTGTTATCTGAACTCTGAGGCTTGTGAACGAAACATCACAGAGCAGGGAGATAAGGTGACATCACAGGTCATGTGACCCTCAGTCAACTCTGAGAAACCAGCAGCTTTAGAAACACAAAGTATATGGGAAAGTTGTTATACCTGACAAGTTAGAAACATATAAAGAACAAAAAAATAACTCGGACAACCCCTTTAACTTTCTCTACATGATAAATGCCACTTACTGAAGTGAGAGGATCCCCTTAACTCTTTAGTGCAGGGATCAGCAACCTGTCAGCACTCCAGCTGCTGTGAGACTACAACTCCCAGCATGCAAACCTTCTTGGCTGTTCTTATAACTTTAGGGCTTGTGCACACAAACATATATTCTTTCCGTGTCCATTCCTTTTTTTTTTGCGGACCGTATGTGGAACCATTCATTTCAATGGGTCGGAAAATAAAAAAAAACGTAAGTTACTCCTTGTACATTCCGTTTCCATATTTGTTAAGCCGTGGACCAGTCGGCCCCATTGTCTCCATGTTTGCCGATGCCGTGTAATCGATTGCTTTGCGCTTGACTGAGTTACACCAGACCGGTTGGTACATGCCTGGCGTACAGAGCGGAGCCAGGACAATACTTGGCATTCCTCATCCGTTTAACCGGTCAGATATTTTTATTTCACTCTCCCATGAAACTATTTTTATTGCGCTTTCATTTCCCTTCACGTTGACCTCGGACCAGGCTCTAAGCTCCGTTGTGGACTGTTTCACCACTTCCTTTTCCATTTTTACTTTTGTGCACCATTTAAAGGTGAAAAACAGCTGCTGCTAGATGGAAACCATCAGCAAGCTGCTGTTGACAGACCTCTTGCTCTTATGTTGTGCCTGTACACCTCATAGCAAAGCTATATCGACAAGAGGAAGGGGGCGGAATGAAAATGAATACGTCTTACACCCGCTGACTACGGAGCCAGTCATCAAGAATGAGCAGCACTTAAAGGCATTCTGTCAGCACGATTTTGCATATAAAGGTAATGCCGCTACTGGATTCAGCTGAGCATGTTGAATTCAAAAATGTTATTATTACAGTCCCTAGTAGTAGATTTAATGCTGAAAAAACGTTTTTATAATGTGTCAATCACTCACATAAGGAGCCCAAGGGGATGTGCCCAGCCACGTTCGAGCCCGGGCTCGCCGAGACAGTTGGAGCCCAGGACCGCCCACCTCATTAATATTCACTTCACTGCTTCCAGCAGTGAAGCTCCGTCATCGTTGTAATCCCGCGCAGTACCTCAAACGGTCTGTGCCCGTGCGGTCTGCGGGCATCGGCCTCAGAGAAGGTACTGCGCATGCGCGGGATTACAACGATGACGGAGCTTCACTGCTGGAAGCAGTGAAGTGAATATTAATGAGGTGGGGCGGTCCTGGGCTCCAACTGTCTCGGCGAGCCCTGGGCTCGAACGCGGCTGGGCACATCCCCTTATGTGAGTGATTGACACATTATAAAAAACGTTTTTTCAGCATTAAATCTACTACTAGGAACTGTAATAACAACATTTTTGAATTCAACATGCTCAGCTGAATCCAGTAGTGGCATTACCTTTATATGCAAAATCGTGCTGACAGACTCCCTTTAAAAGGGATTGTACAGGGTGTGGATAATCGGGGCTGTTCTCTTCCAGAAACAGCTCCACACCTGTCTACAGGTTATAGTGCCGCTGTTTCTGAAAAAAAAGCAGCCATGTTTTTCTAATCATGGTCAGTCCCTTTAAATGATCATGTGGGATGACCGTTTCCGGTGCCAAAGTATATAAATGTACGGCATGGCAGTTATTACCATAATGCACCATGCTGTATGGCATAGTGATGGCAGGAACATACAGCTGACACCTTGCTGCAATAGCCAACATCTGTGCGAGTGCTGATCTGAGCTGTTTAACCTCGTACATGCCGCAGTCAGTAGCAACTTCTGCATCTAAGGGGTTTACAGAGGGATTGGGCTCGCAGGGTGCCAATGGTTGCTGTGTACAGAAGCCTGTCAGGCCCTGCCAGGGCCAAGTGTCAGTGTAAACTGACAAATATAATGCACTGCAATAAATGACTATTACAGTGTATTGTACCGGCCACCAGACCGTTCTCCAAGTCCCTAAGTGGGACCTGAAAGAAAAAAATTTGGATTAATAAAAATTGGCTTTTCCCATATGTCCTCATTTATAATTGTATGGAAAAAAAAACATTAAAAATGGTGTAAAAATTAAAAAAAAATCATAAGCACCCAACGTGAGACCGGTAAAAACTGCAGCCTATCCCACATAAACATGTGGGAAATATTATATAATCTCGCATGGTGAGCCCTATAAAAAAATAAAAGCACAATTGCAATTTTTGACCACTTCACCCCCCCCCCCCCCCCCCCCCAAAAAAAAAAAAAGACATTAAAAAGTAATGAAGACATCATATGTACCCCAAAAGTGTACCTATAAAAACTACAGCTTGTTCCACAATAAAACACTCCCGTACACTGCTCACTCAACAAACAATATAAATAAAGTTATGGCTTTTAAAAACTATTTTAGCAAATTCCATGTTTCAAAGTCCAGATGCTGCTCCTTCCCTTCTGAGTTCTACCATGTCCCCAAACAGCGGTGCAGGTTTTAAATTGGGGTGATTTATTGGATGCGGAGGTTCTAATAAATGGGCCTCTCGTGCCACTTTAGAACTGAATTGGTCTAAAAAAAAAATACAAAAAAATCTTTTTTTCTGCTAGATTTTTAAGCCTTTTAACCTCTCCAAAAATCTCTCCAAAAAATAAAGGTACGATTTGAACAATGATGAAAGCATAAAGTGGACATGTGGTAAATATTAATTCATTATTTTGTGAGCAATTTTTTTTTTTTTTATTATTGCATTGCACTCAGTTCCTTCAGGCAGCTCAGCTGACGGCTCCTCATCACTGACCACCTAAATACTCCCTCATTGTAGCTTAAGGGTCCATTCACACGTCCTGTTTTTCTTTCCCGATCCGCAAATCATGCAGATAGGATGCGGATCCATTCATTTCAATGGGTCCTGAAAAAATGCGGACAGTACGCCGTATCGTTCCGTTCCGTTATGCGGATCCGCAAATAAGATAGTTTGTCCTACTTTTCTCCGCATATGTGGTCCGTGGTCCCATTATAGTCAGTGGGTCTGCAGAAAAATGCGGATGATATGCAGAATGCATCAATATGTCATCCGCATTTGTGGATCCGTTTCCAGGAAATAGAAAGAAATACCCTACCAACATATATTCCTCCTTCCTTTTTTTTGCGGAAAAACGGAACGGATGCGGATGTACAATCGGTAAAAACGGAAGGTTTTTGTGGAAACACAGATCCGCAAAAAATGGACCGAAAATCTGGGGAAAAAAATGGACGTGTGAATGGAGCCTGATTCTTATCTTACTGATAAGAATATGGCTTAAAGGGAACCTGTCATCTCCGAAACACCCCCTGAACTAGAGTAAGCGTTGTATAGTGTAAGTGATGCTGAATCCGAATATGTAAGTTTTATCTTCATACTCACTTCCATTCTGACGCTGTGCTCCCACAAACCTGCAGTAAAATGCACTCGCTGGACTCTTCTTTGAGTCCTCTCCATTATATGAATGAGCACCGGAGTCCTCTAGTGCATTTTACTGCAGGTTTGTGGGAGCACAGCGTCAGAATGGAAGGGAGTATGAAGATAAAACTTACATATTCGGATTCAGCATCACTTACACTATACAACGCTTACTCTAGTTCAGGGGGTGTTTCGGAGAGGACGGGTTCCCTTTAAATAAGTGTTAGCGACCTTCTAGTATTTTAGAGATAAGGGTTATTTTGGCACTAAGCGAAAGTACAATTCGCACAGCTGGATGAACGGTTAACCCTTTGTGACAGAACGTGGGAATATTTTTAATAAAGGCTACTTGAAACAAAAATGTTTTTAGCCCAAAATTAGTAAAATTCAATAATAAAAAATTGCCCATGAAGGTGTACATAGCCTTTAAAAATAAACAAAAATACGGGGGGATGTCACCGTCAAACAGAAGTAGAAATTTTTGTGGTCTTGCCCAGCTTTGTGCTGCACCTTTGTTTTTATGCCGCCTGGGCTTGCTGTGGGCGGCATTATCATGTGAAGAACTACAATTCCCATGATTCCTCTCCCCTTTTACAGACACTGCTTCAAATGATAGCTGCCTGCATGCAGATATACATAAATAACTCCACCTTTTTAACGTTTATAGTTGTGTGAGGAGCTGGGTGCAGCCCTCCTAATCTGCAGCTCAAATACTTCTACAGTACAAGCGCTTATCGTGTTGTAAAAGCTGGGTGACAACAGTCATGGCTGATACTGCTACTCCACCGGGGATGTCACCCAACTTGTACCAGACCTGCAAATCTTCTGTGGAGGCAGAACATAAATTAGGTTTACATACATATACCGGGGCGTGTGTGTATATATTTATATATTCGACATGAATAATGCATTTAATCCCTGCGCTGCTCAGCATGGTAGCTATGAATAATGAAGGAATAATTTCCACTAGGACGGGGGGAGGGGGGCTGTAATGTGTATGGAAATATCGCTCTGTTTGAACACACTTGGTAAATCTCCTAAATAAGCCATGCCTGGCATTTTCAGCCCGTCACCTCCCCACCCTTCCTTCCCCTGCTGCGGCTGATTTTGCGTTGGCATAAGTCGTTCGGCTTCTCCGAGGTTTTCCCAGAGGTGATCGGCATTTCCTTACTCAATACTTTCGCTATCGCTGAGTGTCATTACTTCCATTGTTACAAAATAGAATTTGGAACACATCAGTCATACTATTGAACCAATGGGGCCTCATGGACTTCATTAACTTACTGTTGGCTTGGTCGGGTACCACCGTGGTGCTGCATGCTGTGGTAGTTTTCCCATCAGATTTTGTGGAATCTCTGGCTGAGGCTCCTGGTGGGAGTGTGAACAAATCCTTAGGTGGTATCTGCTGACTGGTTGTTTCATGGCAGCCACCCAGAACCAGGACCGTGGTTGTCACCCATCTGAACTTGTGTCCTTGTGTGAACTTAGCCCTGTGTCTTATCAGTAGGCGACGCCTTGCTATCAGCTAGCACTGGCTTTGAGTGACACAGATGTAACCCCTGACCCTTTTCTCCTGGCCTCCATTAAACTAAACTTGAGAGTCCGTGCCCTAGACATGCTATTAATTGCCCCTTTACAGTGCTCTATAACCTTTTGGCATTCATCAGAACTGTATGCAGCCCATCCTCGATCAGTACAGGATAAGTAATATGTATGTACACAGTGACTGCACCAGCAGAATAGTAAGTGCTGCTCAGCTCTGGAGTATAATACAGGATGTAACTCAGGATCAGTACAGGATAAGTAATGTAGTATGTACACAGTGACTGCACCAGCAGAATAGTGAGTGCAGCTCTGGTAGCAGTTGTATAATACAGGATGTAACTCAGGATACAGGATAAATATGTACATGTACAGCGACACCAGTAAGTATATGTATGTAACAGCAGTGACTATGCACCAGTAGCAGAATAGTGAGTGCAGTGCTGGAGGAGTGATAAATATATACAGGATGTAACTCAGGATCAGTACAGGTATAAGTAATGTATGTACACACACAGTGACTGCACCAGCAGAATAGTGAGTGCAGCTCTGGAGTATAATACAGGATGTAACTCAGGATCAGTACAGGATAAGTAATGTAATGGTATGTACACAGTGACCTGCCAGCAGAATAGGGAGTGCAATGTCTGGAGTATAATACAGGATATAACTCAGGATCACTACACGGGATAAGTTAATGTAATGTATGACACAGTGACTTGCACCAGCAGAATAGCGGAGTGCAGCTCGGAGTAGTAGATTAGCAGGATGTAACTCAGGATCAGTACAGGATAAGTAATGAATGTATGTACACAGTGACTGCACCAGCAGAATTAGTAGAGTTGCAGCTCTGGAAGGTATAATACAGGATGTAATCTCAGGATCAGTATAAGGTATAAGTAATGTATGTACACAGTGGACTGCACCAGCAGACAAAAGTGAGTGCAGCTCTTGGAGTATAATACAGGATGTAACTCTGGTCAGTAAAGGCTAAGTAATGTAATTGGTATGTACCGGCAGTGGACTGCACCAGCAGAATAGTGAGTGAAACTCTGGAGTATAATACAGGATGGTAACTCAGGATCAGTACAGGTATAAGTATATGTAGGTACACAGTGACTGCACCAGCAGTATAGTGAGGGCTAGCTCTGGAGTATAATACAGGATAATAACTCCAGGATCAGTACAGGATAAGTAATGTATGTATGTACACAGTGACTGCACCAGCAGAATAGTGAGTGCAGCCAGGGCTGTGGTGTCGGTGACCATTTTGGTGGAGTCAGAGTTGGAGTCGGTATAAAATGGACCGACTCCTAAAATATATAATAATTTGGTACATTTAGTTCAATGTGTTGAATATATTTTCATAAGAATTTGGGAACGTGATGAAATGTCCTGTAAATGTCTATTCTATTCCTGAACTAAGGATCTAGGCTTTCAGTTGAGATGAATGTGTGCTGCCCTTTATGTAGATGCTCAGTAGTGAAGCTCCTCCGCTACAGATCAGAGGAAAAAGGCACTGGGAAGGAATGGCTGCACTCATCTCGGATCTGCTGGAGAAAACGGGATTTAAGGCGTTTTCTCACTAGTTGCAAAGATCAGCTTTCAACATAAAGGGACAGTTAATAGAAGACATTTTCTAAATACAGTGGTCAGTCATGGGCTATAGACAGTTCAGCAGGTCTCTGACTGAACACAGGTTTCTATGGTAACCTGCAGACCAGAAAGACTGTTATTTGATTGGCTGAGAGCAGGAGTGACCTCAGTACGCAAAATGTGTTGAGGACTGAGAAGGATGGCTTTACCTGTAATTGTGTTAGAGATCACAACCTCCAGTAAGTTAATATATGCTAATAACTGCTGGAGACCCCCCCCCCCAAGGCCTGAGGAGACAGAGTGAGTGCAAACTGCCTGTCAGCCAGTGAATCAATGTGCTGAGAAAACCCCTTTAAGTCAAGTACTTCTTAGTATATCTAAACTATCAATAAACTGCATAAATCACTTGTCCAGTGCATGTTCTCTCTGCTTTATGTTTTAGTTTGCTTTTCCTCTGAGCTCATGTTTGGAGAGGTTAGCTGCTCTCATGGCTTCTATATGCTGCTGATGTAAAACATCTCGGGCCTTATGTATGAGAACTGTCTAGGTGTAGAAGTTTCTTTGTTGCCCATAGAAACCAGAGCTCCCCTTTCATTTCATATAGTGGTCTGGAGAAATGAAAGGGGAGCTCTGATTGGTTGCTATGGGCAACAAAGGAAGTCTTAGACCTAGACAGTTTCTATACATCAGACCCTTAGTGAGCTGTACCCAGAGAAAAGCCTGATACTGAAAGTTCAGAGTAAAGATATCTAGTAAAACATAGATTACAAACTTTTGTCATGACTTATCTGTACTATTGATTTATGCAACGTTTGTATAAAGTTATCACTTAAACCTGCGCCGTGTATGAGGGAGTCGGAGTCAGGGGAAATTGAGGAGTCAGGGCTTTGGCTTACCGACTCCACAGCCCTGAGTGCAGCTCTGGAGTATAATACAGGATGTAATCCTCCGTACTTGTAGTTGTCGGCTATATTTTGGATTGTGTCGTTCCTTGTCCTGCACTGTTCGTAATTGGTTTCCAGCTGTATTCTGGTGCCAGTTCCATTCCAGTGCTAGATCACACCTGGTTGGGGAGTGCATGTGGCAGATGTCCAGGTTCTGTCATTTTCCCCAAAGATCAGGAACATTGATTGTACTGGATTAGCTCCTGAGCTCCCTCTAGTGGAGGCTGCAGGCAGTTAGAGTTGGATATTTGGCTATCCAGCTATATGTGAAACAAATGGAGTGACTACGCTAGAGCTGGGCGATATGGCCAAAAAAAAAATCTTTTTTTTTTTTTTTTTTTTTTTTGGACGATTCACGATTTAAATCTCGATTTTCTTATGTAGTAAAAATATAAAAAAAATAATTAAAAAGCCCACTGTGCCCCCATCAGACCCCACAGCAGCCCACTGTGCCCCCATCAGACCCCCACAGCCCACTGTGCCCCCATCAGACCCCACAGCAGCCCACTGTGCCCCCATCAGACCCCACAGCAGCCCACTGTGCCCCCATCAGACCCCACAGCAGCCACTGTGCCCCCATCAGACCTCAGAGCAGCCCACTGTGCTCCCATCAGACCCCCCACAGCCAGCCCCACTGTGCCCCCATCAGACCCCACAGCAGCCCACTGTGCCCCCATCAGACCCCACAGCAGCCCACTGTGCCCCCATCAGACCCCACAGCAGCCCACTGTGCCCCCATCAGACCCCCACAGCAGCCCACTGTGCCCCCCATCAGACCCCACAGCAGCCCACTGTGCCCCCATCAGACCCCACAGCAGCCCACTGTGCCCCCATCAGGACCCCAGCAGCAGCCCACTGTGCCCCCATCAGACCCAGCAGCCCACTGTGCCCCTCAGACCCAGAGCAGCCCACTGTGCCCCCTTCAGACCTCAGAGCAGCCACCATCATAATAATAAAAAAAAAAATCTCTCACCTGTCCTGCGCCACGGCTCCGCTCCACGTCTGGCGCCCCTCTTCTTCTCCCGGCGCTGCACTGTCACCTGACTGCATGCAGCGTCAGGTCAGAGTGCGCGCACTACGTCCTGATGCTGTACACGTTCAGGACAGTGCAGTGCAGCGCAGGACAGGTGAGATTTTTTTTTTTTATTTTATATGTCGCCATTTTAGGAAAATCGAATTCATGATTTTCCTAAAAAATAAAATCGTGAGGCTTGCAATGGGCGAATTAATCGAATTAAGCCCTAGACTATGCTCCATCATAAATTCAGTGAGTATACTGAGTAAATTCATATCAGCCCCCAGCAAGCCGCCATTGCCTCATATTAGCCCCCATATGCCCTCATTGTCTCATTTCAGCCCCCAGTAGCCCCTATTTCCACTCATATTAGCCCCTAGCACCTCAGTTCAGCCCCCCAGCAGTCCCTTTGCCTCAGGTCAGCCCCATTGCCTCATATTTAATCAAATAAAAACGCCACTTACCTCTCCTGCTCCTGGACGCCGCCGCTCTTCTCCTCCAGCGCCATCCTCCTCTTCCCGCTGACGGCTGTGAGCTGTGACCCGGCGCGCACAGCGTGAGGTCATAGAGCGCCCTCACGCTGTGCGCAACCCTGCACAGCTCACAGCCGTCAGCCGAGGATCAGGAAGCGGTGAGTACAAAGTCTTCACTGCTTCGTTGTCATCCGGTGCTATAATGGAAGCGCTCATTAGCATTTGCCCCATAAGACGCAGGGGAAAAAAATGCGTCTTATGGGGCGAAAAATACGGTAGATGTTGTGATGGTGATTTGAACCCACAGAAGGTCTCGGTGACAGTACTGCACAATTCAGAAGGGGGCGTGCCATCCGAATCTCAGTAGTGCAGCCTCAGTGGTCATATCTCAGCCTAGTAGATTCTAGTTGTGAGCAGGCGATTATGTAATTGTAATAACTTATAATTTTTTTATTTATTTTTTTTAGGCTTCGACATCCCGATCCATCCCCATGCCCACAGCGAGTATCCTGGTACCGAAATCCCTAGGCTCCAGAGTCCCGTATAATGTCGAAGGGATAAGTCCTGAACTCGAAAAAGTCTTTATAAAAGAAACGAGTGAGAAGGACGGAGTCAAGGTATTGTCTGTATGTGCAGTCGCTGGATTACTCTGACGGATTCTTGCTTCTTATTATTACAGCCCTTCGTAGCCTACTCCTAGAGCTTTAGACTCAACTGTGAAGTCTCCATTTAGACCAGGGATCAGCAACTGGCATTCCAGATGCTGTGCAACTACAACACCCAGCATCCAGACTTGCTCGGCTGTTCTTGTAACTACTATAGCAGTGAGTGCTGGAGGTGGCTGATCCCTGATGTGATAAGCTTGCTGACTGTTTCCATTAAGAGCAGTCAAAATAGTGAGTGCAGCTCTGGCGTATAATATAGGATGTAACTCAGGATCAGTACAGGATAAGTAATGTATGTACACAGTGACTGCACCAGCAGAATAGTGAGTGCAGCTCTGGAGTATAATACAGGATGTAACTCAGGATCAGTACAGGATAAGTAATGTATGTACACAGTGACTGCACCAGCAGAATAGTGAGTGCAGCTCTGGAGTATAATACAGGATGTAACTCAGGATCGGTACAGGATAAGTAATGTATGTATTTAGTGACCGCACCAGCAAAATAGTGAGTGCAGCTCTGGAGTATAATACAGGATGTAACTCAGGATCAGTATAGGATAAGTAATGTATGGACACAGTGACTGCACCAGCAGAATAGTGAGTGCAGCTCTGGAGTATAATACAGGATGTAATCAGGATCAGTACAGGATAAGTAATGTATGTACACAGTGACTGCACCAGCAGAATAGTGAGTGCAGCTCTGGAGTATAATACAGGATGTAACTCAGGATCAGTACAGGATAAGTAATGTATGTACACAGTGACTGCACCAGCAGAATAGTGAGTGCAGCTCTGGAGTATAATACAGGATGTAACTCAGGATCAGTACAGAATAAGTAATGTATGTATTTAGTGACCGCACCAGCAAAATAGTGAGTGCAGCTCTGGAGTATAATACAGGATGTAAAGGTGAACCTGCTCTTTAGTAACCCTCCGCTCTTGTAGTTGTTGGTTATGTTTTGGATTGTGTCGTTCCTTGTCCTGCACTGTTCGTAATTGGTTTCCAGCTGTATTCTGGTGCCAGTTCCATTCCAGTGCTAGATCACACCTGGTTGGGGAGTGCATGTGGCAGATGTCCAGGTTCTGTCATTTTCCCCAAATATCAGGAACATTGATTGTATTGGATTAGCTCCTGAGCTCCCTCTAGTGGAGGCTGCAAGGTGGATATTTGGCTATCCAGCTATATGTTAAACCACTTTAGTAGTCCTGCCTGTGCATGTGCCTGAACTGAAGAATCTGACTGGCTGAGAGCAGCAAACTGACCTCCACTCGGGAGCTTGTGGACATTATTCAGAGACCTTTAACTCCGCATAGACTCTCTAAAACCAGTTCCCCTCCCTATTGGCTGCACATCCTGATGGGGATCTCTGGGATTTTTCTCTTGGGTTCAGTGTAGGAGTTTTCCTTTCTGCAGTAAATTGTGCTCAGTATCTTGTACAGGCTAAAAATACCGCCGCGCCGGCACAGCTCTTCCTTAACTGTTGTTAAAGCAGAATATTCCACATAAAGCAAACAACAGCTCTATATATAAACTGCAGCTGAGTCGCCTTATTTTAGCGCTTGCTTTATCTGCTCATTATACCGGCTGCTTGTTTTTATGGTACGTGGAGCCTCCATCTGGCATCATTACGGGGGATGGGAGCCACTTTATAATGATGGGGTGAAAATAAGGTCACTGGAGATAGATATATAGTTATAGTTAGTCAATATCAAAATGTTTAGGAGCCAGAATTAAAGATTGGTAGCCCATCAGCAACCCCAACAGAGTTCTACCTAAATCAATGACTCCCTCGTCTGTAGTAGAAAAAATTATGTCCTAAGCATTCCCTTTCTTCTTTGCCCCAGTAGTCACAGTGCTCCCCTTGTCCTTTGCCTCAGTAGTCACAGCAGTCCCATACTATTAGGCTCCATTCACACGTCCTGTTTTTCTTTCCTGATTCGATCCTGATTTTTTTCAGGACCCATTGAAATGAATGGATCCAGATCAGGATCGAATCAGGAAAGAAAAACAGGACGTGTGAATGGAGCCTTATGATGCAGTAGTCACTGCTGTCCCCTCCTCCTTTGCCCCAATAGTCACCACTGTCCCCTCCTACTATGATGATGTAGTCACTGCTGTCCCCTCCTCCTATGACGTAGTCACTGCTGTCCCCTCCTCCTATGACGTAGTCACTGCCGTCCCCTCCTTTGCCCCAGTAGTCACTGCTGTCCCCTCCTCCTATGACGTAGTCACTGCCGTCCCCTCCTTTGCCCCAGTAGTCACCGCTGTCCCCCTCCGCCTTTGCCCCAGTAGTCACAGCAGTCCCCCTCCTCCTTTGCCCCAGTAGTCACCGCTGTCCCCCTCCGCCTTTGCCCCAGTAGTCACCGCTGCCCCCTCCTCCTTTGCGCCTGTAGTCACCGCTGCCCCCTCCTCCTTTGCGCCTATGATGCTGTATTCACTGCTGTCCCCTCCTTCTTTGCCCCAGTAGGTACAGCAGTCCCTTTGCCCTAGTATTTTATAACAAGCAAACATTTTTGAAAACGACACAAGTGGCAGTTGTATTGCTTCCAGAAGCGGACATTGGCGCAGGAGAAGCAGCGGTGCTGTCTCTGTGCTCTGTGTTAATTCTGCTCTGCAGGAAGAGATTGCGCACAGTGCTGGCGGCTCAGTGTACTCTTCACTGGTCAGAGGCATCCGACCCCCGAGACGTATGACGAGCAGAAGGCAAAAGCCGGTCTTCAGGGCAGATTCTTCCAAAATGACTGTGTTTTTATGGCCACTTTAAGGCCACCACAACCTTTCTGGAGCTCATGACTCATTCCCAATCCATGTCTTTAGACAGACTGCACAGTATTTTTGTGTTTTATCCATTTTCTGGAAAGCTGGGTGACCACCCATACCCTATAGGGTTGTCCCATATTATTGCATCATGCAGGAGACTAGTAAAGCTAGGCAATCGCACCTGTAGGTTAAGCTCTGGGTCCAAAGTAATGTTGTGTTATTGCTAAGGTAAGCGCTGAATACCGCAAACGGCGCCACGGTCTTTCATGATATTGCATCTCAGCCTCTCATAGCACAGTGAGTTGCAGTACCATAAACAGCCTGTGGAAAACGTGGCGCTGTGCTTAGGTTGTACAAGCCCTTTCTACACCCTTGTGTCCTAGTGCAGCTCCCTATTGTGATAAAGGGCTTGCTGTCGGGACCTCCCCCATCCACCCAGTATTTTTGTGCAACACCCTTTGCCGGACGCTGCATCGGCTTCCTTTGTGCTGTGAATGGGGTACATACTTACATGCGTGTTTTTTTTTTTTTTTTTTTTCTCTCCTACTATCTAGCCTTTGGACATCCCAGATGGGCGCAGAGCACCGTTACCTTCCACCTACCGTAGCAGCAGCACGCGCAGCATCGACACCCAGACCCCATCAGTCCAGGAGCGCAGCAGCAGTTGCAGCAGTAGTCATTCACCCTGTGCATCCCCTTCATGTCCCCCCGAGTCACAAGAAGGCAGCCCGTGCTCCACAGACGACCTGCTCTTCGACCGGGATAAAGGTGAGTGCCTAGGTGCCCGGGTAAAAGGTGGTGGGGGGTGTTCAGCCTTTCACAGTCTCTGTCATTTCGTCACTTCTCTGTCTGTTCCACCTCTGCATTTCGTTACCATCGCTTCCTGTAGAACATCTTCTGTAGAGCCCCAGCAATTACTTGACAGTTAGTAGCAACGGAAGCGTGAGTGATGGGGAAGTCACAGACTGTAGCTACAATGTATAAAAATGATAGCTCTGTGTCCTGACGGTGAGTGAAGCAGCTCTCCGCTCCTCTCTTAGCGTGAAGTCCCAGCAGTGCCTGAACCAACCATCCATTCTGCTGCTGCAAATCCTCCCGTGACTTCCCCAGACTGCCAAAATATGGGTCCCTTACTATTTTAACCGAACCCCTTTACCTGTATTTTGACTGTCTGAAAGCAGCCTAAGGCCATGTTCAGACCTTACACACTACAATATCTTTGGGAACTGTTAATAGCTCCTTGCTTGGATTTTGTTTTTTTAGTTTAAAGGCTAAGAGCTTCACAAGGCTCTATGTATTATTTTTAGTGAGGTGTCTGTTCAAGAGATTGTGTTTGAAACAGCGCCCCCTTCTTGTCCGGTGGTGGCTTCTGGTATTGCGAAATTCAAGCGAACAGAGCTGCGCTGCCAGACCAGACCCAGCCTGCGGGAAACAGAGACGCTGTTTTATAATATCTCGCAACCCTCTTATAAAAAAGAAGCCACCAGCTGTCCAGAACTGGAGAAACATGGCCAAGTGGGAACATGCGCCACACTACTCCACAGGTTGTGCATGGTATTGCAGCTCAGACCGATTCACTGGGAGTAAAGCTGCAGTAACAGACACAACCCATGGACAGGTGGTGGCGCTTTTTCTGTAAGAAGGCAGCCATGCTTTTGTATTCCTGACCAGCAGGACCAACCCCAACTGGTAGTATGTTAGGTTTCAATGGGGTTGATCATGCGGAATGGTATTCAGCAGTTTTCAGCCTTTGTGATTTTCACCTACCTTTTGGATTGTGTCGTTCCTTGTCCTGCACTGTTCGTAATTGGTTTCCAGCTGTATTCTGGTGCCAGTTCCATTCCAGTGCTAGATCACACCTGGTTGGGGAGTGCATGTGGCAGATGTCCAGGTTCTGTCATTTTCCCCAGAGATCAGAAACATTGATTGGATTGGATTTTGGTGAGCATCTTCCTTGTTTAATGTACTCTGAGCTCCCATCCACAAAACTCCATGATGGTGCAGTATGCAATTAGCTCCCCCTAGTGGTGGCTGCAGGTAGTCAAAAGGTTATCTCTTCATATTTATGTCCATGCAGAGGATCTGGAGCTTTATACCATGTAACATGTATTAAGAAATACATTTTTTTTTAACCTACCGTATAAAGGGCTGAGGGGGAGATGCATGGAAAACTGATGCAGATTTGATGCACGAAGATCCGCAGCGATTTAGTCCTGTGTGAATGTCTGCTTAATCTTTTTTTCTTTTTTTTTGGGGGGGGGGGGGTTGCCCTTAGGGGGCTAAAATCTGGGATCTTTTGATCCCTTGTCTTACTCACCCTAATAGAGATATAGTAGGGTGACTGGCATTACAAAGAGCTCCCTGCTGACCTGTGCTTTGTACACAGCACAGCAGGGATCTTACCATGGCAGCCCTGGGAGGCTTCAGCAGCGCCCAAGCTGCCATGGTAACCAATCGGAGCCCCGCGATTTCACTGCAGAGCCACCTCCCATTACAGGTGCCGCAATCAGTGTTGGGTTTCCCGAGATATTTTTACTGATGATCTATCCTCTGGACAGGTCATCAGTATCTTATTAGTGGGGGTACCACATTGCAACCAATAAATTCAAGAGCAGAAATCCCATCCTGACGTGGTCCTGCTTGCCCAACTGAAACCAATCCCTATTAATCAGTATGAGTGAGAGTCCGGGCCGCTCAATAAGGGTTTAGGGTGAGACTACAATGTGCATCTGGCTACAAGCCGCCAAGTCACACCCACCCCCGGTAGCCAATGTCCTCTCTATTTTGCAGTAAAATCACGTGACTGTTGTCCACCATGGGAGGGGCTTTTGGCCCTCCAGACAATTACACGTCTTTTGTCAACATATGTCCTGATTAGATGTGCAACTGGTGATCTTAGAGGGCATACATGCTTCCCTGACTGGTAAAGTGGTGATAACATGAAGAAAAGTTCCTGTCTCCCTTGTGATCACTGGAGGTTGTAACAGAAGGTTATGACATTTTAAAGGGGGCGCTAACGAGAAGAAAAGTCCATGCTCTCCCTCCCTAGGGTCGCTGGAGGCTTTGCAGGGCAATAGATGAGTGTCAGGTTTGGTAAGAGGGGTGATGACTTGAAAAAAGTTCCTGTATCTTCCACTTTTAAACCCATATTTCAGAATGGATTTTCATTACTCTATAAATCCTCTATTGGAAGACCGTTCTGCTGCTGGGAATATTCAGTTTTTTTGGAAAGCATTTCAAGTTTTAACTGTTCTGAACACATTTACCAGAAAATTTCCACCTACTAATAAAATGTCCGTAACCTCCCTGGCGTCTGCATGTCCTGTACTAATCATTACTGTACTAATTATACCGTTATTCGTCTGCTTTTTGCTTCTGCTTGTTTTTTGCCTCTGCTTTTCATTCTGGGCTACAAAAAAATACCCCCCTCCCCCATCTTTCTAAATAGAGGGCATTTATTTTTTATATATAAAGATATATAAAAATCACTAGTCTGAATACTCTACTGGTTTGCAAGTTGGATATTTTTTTTTCCTGGTGCCCTCCAATCACTGGTAATATCCCTGTTTAAATTTTCAGACAGTGGGAATAGCTCACCGCTGCCCAAGTATGCCTCCTCTCCCAAACCAAACAACAGCTACATGTTCAAACGAGAGCCCCCAGAGGGATGTGAGCGGGTCAAGGTCTTTGAGGAGATGTCGTAAGTAATGCCTTTTTGTCAGCTGGCGGCTGCCTTAGAAGTGTCAGCGGGATTTAGGCTGCCTGCGGCTGTAGAGGGGGCGGTGCTACGAGCACTTGGTGTTAACCATCCGCTGGACAACCATGGGCGGCCTACCTCTGCAGCAAAGTTTTTTTTTTCCTGTATGTTCAACCGCTAATCTAAAAAATGCATAAAGGGAACCCAGCTGATGAGATGCTAGGACAGCGCCACTTGCTACTGCTTCTCTGGTACTGTCACATACTGTGCTTGCTACCATGTCTGCTACAGTCCGGTAGCAAGTAGCTGCTTAGAGGGAATCAGTCGCCCTCTCTACCATGTGTAACCTGTGACAATGCTATAGTTCCCTCAAACATCATTCGGACCATACCTTTGTTAGTGTTATCCGCTTTTCTCAACCCCAGGAAACAATCTGCCGAGAGGCCGGGCCGCCCCTGCCGGGGCCCGCCCCTGCCGAGAGGCCGGGGCCCGCCCCTGCCGAGAGGCCGGGGCCCGCCCCTGCCGAGAGGCCGGGGCCCGCCCCTGCCGAGAGGCGGGGCCCGCCCCTGCCGAGAGGCCGGGCCTGGGGCCCGCCCCTGCCGAGAGGCCGGGGCCCGCCCCTGCCGAGAGGCCGGGGCCCGCCCCTGCCATGGTCGGAGGGGGATGGAACTAGAAGAGGAGGTACCGGCAGCGACTGGAGAGGTGGTCTCTGGCTCTTAGGAGAGGCGGTCTTTGAACAATTGATGACGCCCTGCTGGGGACTTTCTGCCTCATTTGCATATTGTTCAAAGCTAGCTTTAGCCACTCCACAGAAAACTAACAGAGCTATGGTCTGAGTGATGTTTGAGGGAACTACAGCATTGTCATGGGTCACATATGGTAAAACAGGTGACAGATTCCCTTTAGTGCCGCTGGAAATTACATTTTTCCATTGTTCAGACCTGCAACTTCAGTAGTGCAGCTGTCACAGTAAATACGACTTGACTGAAGGCCTGCACTGAAGTATTATGATTATTTTTATTAGTATTTTATGTGATTACCTTATATATATTTTATTATTTATATTTTATAGTTATATATTTTACATTTTGTAGTATATTACTATTAATTATAGTATTGTGATCATTTTGTTATTCGCACTCAGTGGTCTATTATGTTTACTATTGGTAGTTTTTCAGTTCCTTTCTGAAAGTTGATTAATATAAATTCTACAGCCAGAGTGCGGGTAATATTTGACTCTCACAGTTATTACAATTTGTAAAGTGTATTCTTTTTCTTTGAATTTTTTTTTTTTTGTCCTGTTACTTTATTCATTAATCTTGATTATTTAATTCCTATTTATTTATTATGGTTTTATTATGCTTTTTACAGTTTTGTATTTTGTTCCCCATCTCAAGGGCCTAAGATAGCGTGCGCTAGTAACATTTGGTAATAAGCCTACATTTCCTTATGTTGTATTACCCCAAATTATAACTATGCTGGGAGGCGTGTTTACTTTTTTGTTTTACATTTGAACTTTTAAAAAAATTTTCAACGTGAACAAATTTTCTGTAGAAAATCCAATTTAGTATAAAAGTTATTTATTTATTTTTTTTACTGTAATAAAAACAATTTAAAAAAGGGTGTCTAGTGCTTTTGAGGATAGGCCATCAATATCTGATACGTGGGGGTCGAGCACCTGGCAGCCCCACTGATCAGCTGTTCGAGAGCAGTTCCAGATCTAGACAGCCTTGTCCATTGTGTAGCGGACAGAGCTGGTTATTTCAGCACTGCTTCCATTCACTTCAGTGTAACCAGCTGTGTAATACCACTGACGTCAGTGGGAGCAACGCTGTAATAGCGAGGTTGCGACGCTACGATGTCGATGGTGCTGTGTAGCTCCGGCGCTCACTTACATCAGTGGATCACACAGACAAGCTGATCGGCGTGGGTGTGGAGTGTCGGACCTCCACCGACCCATCTTGAGGGTAGGCCATCACTTTAGAACAAAATTGCAGGTGATCTTTAAAGGGGATGTCCCACCAAAAATATTGTACAGTTTTCAAACCAGCACCTGCATCTGAATACTTTTGTAAATGCATCTAATTAGAAATTTAATGCAGTCGATGAGTTATTGAATAAAATGTATCTGTATGGCGCCCTCTGCAGTTAGTTTTTCTTATTTCTTTGTCCTGCTCACTGAGATGGTCGCACATGCTCAGTTTCATCCTTCAGCTGCCCCCTGAGCTGTGATAGGGAGAGCTGAGACACGCCCCCTGAGCTGTGATAGGGAGAGCTGAGACACGCCCCCTGAGCTGTGATAGGGAGAGCTGAGACACGCCCCCTGAGCTGTGATAGGGAGAGCTGAGACACGCCCCCTGAGCTGTGATAGGGAGAGCTGAGACACGCCCCCTGAGCTGTGATAGGGAGAGCTGAGACACGCCCCCTGAGCTGTGATAGGGAGAGCTGAGACACGCCCCCTGAGCTGTGATAGGGAGAGCTGAGACACGCCCCCTGAGCTGTGATAGGGAGAGCTGAGACACGCCCCCTGAGCTGTGATAGGGAGAGCTGAGACACGCCCCCTGAGCTGTGATAGGGAGAGCTGAGACACGCCCCCTGAGCTGTGATAGGGAGAGCTGAGACACGCCCCCTGAGCTGTGATAGGGAGAGCTGAGACACGCCCCCTGAGCTGCAGCTGAAAAGACAGCTTGTCAGCTTGATACAAATATATCACAGCAATAAAGGAGGAGATCTCTGGATCCATGTGAGGTACAGGGCTGGTTCTAGCTTTTTTTTATAAAGAGACTGTTATGTATTATGTGATGTTTGATTTTCATTTTTTTACATTAGTCATGGGATAACCCCTTTAATGTGCCACTTTTGTATATCCACCACTTACAATGGCAAATTTCCTTAGCACTGAGAGCGAGCCCAAAAACACTTTCTCTGGAATTATAGCAATGATTTGGCATTCTTCAGTGCGTGAGAGAGTGCAGGGATTCTGATATTTTTTTTTGGGCATATTTATTGCAATGAGGAAGACATTGATCCCGCTTTGGTACCAACTGAAAGACCAGTCGATACCTCCACAATTTAAAAAAAAAAAAAAATACATTGTTAAATAATAAAAAAAAAACACCCTTAAGATGCCTGTTTTGAGAAATTATTAATTTTTTTATCTGGAACATTTAGGCACCAAAGTTTGAGGGTAATTAGATGACGTTTTCACATTGAAAAAAAAAAAAAAGCACAAATATTCCACCTTTTATTGACTATTCCAAGTTGAATGACTATTCGATCACCTGAGTGTAGCAATCTAAGTGTTTTTTCTCCATTTCATCATGGGGAACCTCGAATTGCCCCTTTGTGGTTTAGGACCCTGTACAGGGTCCCTTTCGCAGGTGGGACATTGCTAGGTTCCTATTACTTGTTGAGTAATACCATGGTATTAATGGCCACCAGTTTATTGTGTAGCTACTTCCTGCCCTCAATAAGGACTACAATAGCAAATATTGAAGATGTTTCCCATCAGACTAGTTCTTCCCATTTCACTGACATTTAAAGCCATGAGGTTTTTTTTTTGTTTTATTGTTCTTCTAAATTTATGGAAAAATCTGGTTAATAGTGCTTAGCATGAGATTGACAAGGCCTGGACTCTACTGTCTTCTGTGCAGGTCAGTGCTGAATTATCACCACGCTGAGGCCAGGAGGTGTCATCTTAGTATTACCAAGACCACACAATTTCTGGCCTTATTAATCAGATTTTTGTAAACATTGAAGTTGTTTTATCTTGGTGGTTACATGAAATGTTCTAGGTTTTTTTGGCGATACCATAATGTACTGTAATGTTTCCTCCGCAGGTCTCGTCAGCCGCCCCCTACAGCTCTCCTTTCATGCCCTGACAAAAACAAAGTTAACTTCATTCCCACGGGATCAGCATTCTGTCCTGTAAAATTATTGGGCTCTTTGCTCATCGCTCCAGACCTAACCTTGAAGACCCCTCCAAACTCCACTCCGAGTTCTGCAGTGAGCGCAGTGACTGTCGAGCACCTCTCATCTCAGGTCTCTTCTACTTCCCTGACCGACAATGCCACCAGCAAAGTAGACAACACTGAAACCAATGGACATGCAACCTCGCAAGAGCAGCAAAACGGGGTGGAGCGGCTGTCCGAAGACCAGCTGTCCCCTCCCCCTTCTCCTCACAACCATGTTGTAATCTAACCCCCGGGGCAGAGCTGGCCTCTGTGACCGTCGCGCTGAACTTGAAAGCCAGATTTACAACTTCTGCATGTGGTTTGGTTAACGCTGTCTGATCAATATTAAGAATTCAAAAATTAAAGAAGAAAAACTACTGCTTCGCTTAAATTCTCATATCTGCCAATGTTTATCCTGGATTGGGACCGAAATGTTTTTGTTTTTTCTTTAACCTGACCCCCTTTTTTCTGTCTCGAACTGAAGACTGGTAATTAGCACAAATTTAGCCATCTCTTTGAAGGAGTACACTGTGGACTATGCACTTAGTGTCACAGCTGGTAAAACATCAGCTTTCTGTGCTCGAAACCTGAAATAAGCTTTGTATATTCTAACAAATCCACTATAGGTTTTTTTTATTTTATTTTTTTGTTTTTGTGTTGTATCCTATGAGGAATACTGTACTAGAGGATTATGTTTACAATTCCTCCAAATTATGGCATTTTTGGCAGATGTACATCAGGAGGGTCGTTGTGTAGGATGTGACCCACTCCACCCCACCCCCCACCAAACCCCAAATTCCTCATGGAGAAGTTAATAGAACACCCCAAAAGCCACATCAGTTGCACAATGCCCGTCCTAAGGCTTATTTTTCAGGTACTTCAGCTGAAGTCTAAAACTCAGGTAACTTGGAATGTAAACCACATCTTGAAACTTAAATTTTTTATTTTATTTTTATTTTTGAGACATTCCCTCTTGGATTGGTTTCCAAAATCTGTGAATGTCCAGGACACGGGTCACCAGGAAGAACCAGCAAGCCTTGTTGAATCAATGCACAGTGGTGTAAGTCAAGCCTCGTGACCCAACCCCTTACCGCCCAGCCCCACCACCCTTTATACAGAGCGGTCTCATAGACTGGTATATTGTTGTCCCGCACAATTCTGATTTTTGGTAGGTATTTCAAAGATGGGTCCTTGTAAGGCGTGACCTTCTTTCCCGTTGACGGATGTTTTATCTGTAACAGCCGTTTGGAAGGCTAAACTCGCTGGGCTGTTCATGACCAAAAAGTTGGGCCATGTGTCAATTAAATCTATATTCACTCCAGTGCCTGGTCTGTTTATTGACCAGGAATGAGTTACAAAAATTTGGGGCACGTCCTAGCTCATACCTGATGATTACTGGTTCCTAGTAAAACAAAAAAAATTACTAAAAAAAAAAAATCAATGTTGCCTTAAAAGGGTTTCTTTGGAAATAGGAAATGTTTTTGGATATTTTTTTTTTTTTGTCCGTTGTTCAGCCATATTTTCTGAAATTAAACTGAATTATTACGATCTTGCTGTAGAGTAGTACCGCCATAGGTGTGTATCCCTATTCAGGGGTCCTAGAGGGTAAGGGCCTATGCATTGACTGCTGGGACCTGTGCGGGTCTTTTGCAGCAGATAGAAAGAATGAGGTAAGGCATGGCCGTGTGGACCTGCTCTAAACAGCATATGCTAGAAACTTTTTTTTTTTTTTTTTTAATTAAAAAAAAATTTAGGAATGGACAATTCGTTCAAGAAATTTTTTTTTTTAACTTGATAGTTTTTTTTGTTTTGTTTTTTTTAACGAGTAGGTCCTCATGGAACAGATGTTTTATAGGGTGTTTTTCTTGGATTTTCATATTGATGGCCTATCTTCAGATCTGCTGTTTTTCAGGAAGCCGCGTAGCTCACTGGAGCTTCGGTCAGCACCACGGCCTACTCGTAGCTGGGCCATGTGACAGATGAATGTTTCGTCTCATGGTCCTACGCGCTAATGGAGTGCTGCCACCTCTTCATACAGCTGATCGGCAGGAATGTCGTAAGTTGGACCGCCACCAATCTGACCTTGATGACCTATCCTGATAGGCCATCAGTATGAAAATTCCAGAAAACCCCTTTGATCTGTTGCGAACCCACTAACCGAAAAGCTCCATCACATATCCAAAGTCATAGCTTTGATGTGTATTTTTATTTTTTTTGTAACCAAAAACAATGCTAGCGTTAAGTGGACTTAAAAATTTCTTTGGTTCCTTTGCAGATATTAGTTAAACATACTAGTATATGAAGCGTTCCCGACTGTTTTTGGAAGTCCCATAGCCGTGGATGAAGACGGCCAACACTGGGACTGCCAGAAATAGCCGAACTCCCATCGCGGTGAACAGGAGGCGTCGGTTCTCCATTCTGGAGATAGTTGCGGGTCTACCTCTGGGACCCTCACCTATCGGACGTTGTTGGTATGTCCTAGCGATGTGCCATCAATGTCCCAGTTGGGCCACCCCCTTTAAATAATGAACTGCGGTCATTTGTCAGCCCTCTTCAAGCAAGTCGCCAACACGGCAGAGAGCTCCATGCCTGTGTTGGAACAGATGCAAATATGGCGCTTCCTGGATGGGCACTGAAACCAGGATAACGGTACAGCGCCGATCTATATATTAGGCTTTTCAGACCAACTAAAGACCCCTTCACCAAGACCTAACAGGAACCATGTGTACATTTTTGGAGTGGCCCTTTTACTCTCATATCTCATCCACTTTATCGTCACCTTATGTTTAAAAAAAATAAAAAATAAATAAAGATTCTCAACTAAAATTTAAAAAAAAATTAGAATTTTTTTTTTTCTATAGAACAAAATAGCTGCACAAAGAAAACAAAACTCCTTTTGAAACCTAGCACAAGCAATACACTGAAAATCTAAAAGTCTAAAGCCCACCCCAGAGGTGAGATCTATTTTTGTAGTTTTGATTGCTCACGATTTAACTTTTTCCTACAATCTGATCAGTAAATTTATTATTTTTTTTTTTTGGTCTGTACTTTCCACACACCCTGTGCATTGCCAATGTTTGTAACACGTGGCCCAGCGCGCCACATCCCGTACCAAAATTCCTAGAAGTAGTCCATTTTTTTTTTTTCGTTTGTTTTGCACACTTTTAACGTAAACTTTATTCCATTTTTTTTTTTTTATGTGTTCTCTTCTGTTCGATCTTCCTGTACAATGTTGCCTTTGTCTGTTCTCAATGATTCCTTGTTGCCGTTGTTTCTGAATGAATGATTGTAAAAAAAAAAAAATTAAAAAAAATACAAAAAATTTCAGCATATTGACCATAGGTGGACAATTGAGATATTTAATTTTTTTTCTATTTATATTTTTATACTTGTTTAAGCCTAAGTAGCAGGGTTTCTTTTTCTTTTTCTTTGTTTTTTTTTTTTTTTTTTTTTGCTAAAGCCAGTTCTTACAGTATTTAGATAAAAACACTGCAGAAAGGAATGGCACTTATTGCAATTAATCTCAGGTCTTTACAAAAAAACTAAAAAAAAAAATTACATGGAATGTGTGAACATGACTGGATAGATCATTTATATTCTCAAATTGCAATTTTTTTTTGTCCCTTCCTGCTCATGTTTTGTAGTTATCTGCGATTCCCAATGAGAACCATCACACCGTTGCACGTTATGAATGTCACTCGCGCAGAATAATACTCATTTATGTACCTCTGAGATGCTAAATTTTACTATTCCTTTTTTGCCCTTTATATTTTTTTACCCTTTTTTTTTATTATTTTTTTTTTTCTTTTTCTCTCCCTATTGTCCCTTTCTTTTTGACCTCATTAAATCAAGATTGTAGAAAAATCTATCCTGACTTTCCGCACATGTCCTAGCAATCCTCCCTTTCGGTCTATTGTAAACCGTAGAATTGTTTTTGTTTTTTTTTGTTTTTTTGTTTTTTTTTTGTTAAATATAAATGAAAGATTTGTACATAGTCGTTCTGTTATTTTTAGCCGACGTGCTTTACAGTATTCCTGTTACCACACAATATTGCTTCGATACAAAAATGAAAAGTGTGGCTTTTGTTTTGTATTTTTTTCAGTATAGAAGTTCTTGTGTCTTTATTTAAATAAAGTTATTAGTAAAAAAAAAAAAAGTTGTGTCTTCATTTATCACACATACAAAAGGATCATAATGCAGGAATTGGGGCCATGTGGTTACATAGTTAAAGATGAAAAATATTCTAGTTTTCAAACTAGCACCTGGATTTGAATACTTTAAATTGATACATGTAATTAAAAATTTAGTATAGCCACTGAGGTATTAAACTAATCTGCATAGCGCCACCTGCTGTTTTTTTGGGTTTTTGCATTCCATTCCGTTCTCATACCGGAGAGCAGCATGCTGCGGTTTTCTTTCCGTCCTGGGATGCGGAGCAAGACGGATCCGTCACGACTCCCAATGCAAGTCAATGGGACGGATCAGTTTTCTCAGACGCAATAGAAAACAGATCCGTCCCCCATTGACTTTCAATGGAGTTCATGACGGATCTGTCTTGGGTATGTTAAAGATAATACAACCGGATCCGTTCATAACGGATGCAGACGGTTGTATTATCAGTAACGGAAGCGTTTTTGCTGAACCCTGCCGGATCCAGCAAAAACGTAAGTGTGAGAGTAGCCTTACACGGTCAAAGACATAAGTCCTTCAAGTTCAACCAGGGGATGGCAAAGGATCAGGGTTACAAATCCCAAATATAGCACCCATAGAAATCTAAGGTCCCCTTGTGTGCCTCTGGTGATGCATCTGGAGGAGGGAAAAGTAGTAAAAGTCTTAGAGATATTTTTGGGTTTTACAAGGCTTAGAAAAACATGGCTGCTTTCTTTATGATCATGGTTATGTGCGGTATTGCAGTTTGGCACCATTGTTGTGACTAGGCCTGATCTGCAGTACCCGACATGACCTGTAGACAGCTGTGGTGCTGTTTTTTTTTTTTTTTTTTGTTTTTTTTTCCCCTAATCTTTGACCCTTTTAAGCAGTTGTGACTCTCCTGCAATAAGGTAATCACAATTTTTTATTTCTTCAACTATTGTAATTTTTGCAGATTTCCCCCCCCCCCTCGGGCATATTTTAACCTGCTACTTCTGTAGAGATGTGATTTGTTTAGTTTGTGGGTGTTTTTTTTTTTTTTTTTTCACTGAAAAAATAGGCAAAAATCAGAAATTACAAGAACTTACACCCTGATCAGCAGGAGTCCAACCACTGGAGCTCCGGGGATCATGAGAACGGGAACTTGCTCAGCAGCAATGTCCTTATCTCAGGCAGGATAACAATGACGGATAACATTTATGTATAGGTGACAAGATTCACCATTCACAGTGGGAGATGGTCACTGGTTACCTCCTCCCCCTCCCTGCACAATGACCTCTGCAGACAGGTCACAGAGCATGCTCACAAAACTCTCCCAAAGAAGTCATTGAATCGTCTCCAAACTGCAGGTTCCTGTGATCCATGTAGCTGCTGTAAAAACATATCTCTAAATGCTGTTATCAACAGCTAAGGCCCATAATGATGTACAGAAATAAATAGAATATCAGTAGCTGATTTAAAAACAAAAACATCAGTATCTGATTTTAAAGGTGCAAGAAAAAACCCTCAAACGAAAACTAAGAAAAAGTTGCACTTCTGTATTGATGTGAAGTAGGCGTGTCAAACACTGTTCACAATCATAAGCCTGCCAGAGGATTGCCTCTTCTCAGTGTTGGCGGGTCACGGAAGTCTCCAATCTTTCTCTGCCACCACTGTCCTGATAGGACAACACATTTTTAAAGCTCAATAAATCCTGGTTGTAACATAGGACTACCTGTGAATTATAGAAGGATTGTATCACCTCCTACAGGGCATCTTGGAGCTGCTGTACTTTCAAACAATTTAATGGTGTAAATAGCAAAATTTTAAATCGCTTCATTTAAAAAAAAAAAAAAAATCTGCCTGAAAACACCTGAACAAAAGCTATAAAGTCATGCCCACTAGGGTCATCACCTCCACCTAATTTGCAGTCCACTGCCTGTTGTCAGGCAAGATCTGTCCCTTGTTATATAAACACAGGAGATAGCTGAGAAGAAGTGGGGGCGTGTCAGAGCTAGCTGTGATCCTGAGCCTGGTAAAAGAACTGCTTCTGAAGATAATAGGAGTCTCCTTTGTGTCTATAAGTGTGATCTCCTCCTCCTTATCTGTTCTCTGAGCTGAAAACAAACAGTCAGAAGAGACATCACAACAGTACAGTGCTGGCAGATTGAACTGCTTGTGAGAGAAATGCATCTTGCTGTGCATCTTAAGAGCTGAATAATATGGCTGAAAGAGATATTAGGCAAGCTCAAAATACACAGTTTGTGTGTTGGCCGCTTCTTCCATGCTGACTGTGGCTCCCATGACCCTGACTCACTGCATCAGTGTTTTATGGTGCAGACAGTTACATAGTAACATAGTTTATAAGGCCAAAGAAAAGACATCTGTCCATCCAGTTCTTCCTGTTATCCTGCAAGTTGATCCAGAGGAAGGCAAAAACCCCTGTGAGGTAGAAGCCAAATTTCCTCACTTTAGGGGAAAAAATTCCTTCCCGACTCCAATCAGGCATCAGAATTACTCCCTGGATCAACGACCCCTCTCTAGTAACTATAACCTGTAATATTATTACCCTCCAGAAATACATCCAGGCCCTTCTTGAACTCTCTTAGTGAACTTACCATCACCACCTCCTCAGGCAGAGAGTTCCATAGTCTCACTGCTCTTACCGTAAAGAATCCTCTTCTATGTTTATGTACAAACCTTCTTTCCTCCAGACGCAGAGGATGTCCCCTCGTCACAGTCCTGGGGATAAATAGATGATGGGAGAGATCTCTGTACTGACCCCGATATATTTATACCATTTAGTATGTACTGGTGACTTGCATTATTCCTTCCTATGTGCATAACCTTACATTTGTCAGTGTTAAACGTCATCTGCCAGTTCATAAGTAGTCGTGGATCAATTTTACTTTACTCACATTATATGAGTACAGTACATTAGAAGAGTAATCAGAAATGAACTGACTGCACCATAAAACACTGATGCAGTCAGTTGGGGGTCAGGGGAACCGTAGTTGGCGTAGCCTAGGAGATGCAGCTGATCACAGTCATGTGAACCAGCCTTAAGGGTTCACACTTGCCAGATTTATTGCTTATATTCCTGCACCTGATGTGATCTACCGGAGACATCTGGTGGGATGATGGACTTGCTACATGCTGGAATTATATTACATTTCAATTCTCTTAGATGCAATTTGTAGTCAACGAAAAGAACCTAAACCTTCTGTGATGCCCATGGTGATGCTCGTTGTCATCTAATGCCCCTCTAAGGAGAGTAACATATCCAATCAATACATTCTTAAAGACACCGTTGACATCATGGTCATTAATAATAAAGTATCTGAGAACATTTCATCCATATCTGCTGTGGGATACTGTAGTTGTGATGTGCTCCAGAGGTCCGAATGTTTTTCATGTTCTCCAATGTTGTCCACGTTTTATTTTATCACATATAGCTAGAACGTTGCCATGTCCCGTCTCAACGCTTCTATTTGATCTCCAGCTACTGCTCCAAAGCTTCCAGATTCTTGAAGATGTTTTTGAGCAGTGTTCCTCAGCTCCGGTCCTCGGGCCTACCTGCCTGTCATAATTTGAGAATATCCCACAGAATGAATACCTGTGGTAAGTCCTGATGCATTGACACTAATTATATCACCTGCCCAATACTAAGGAAATCCTGAAAACCTGACCAGCAGGTGGGCCCTAAGGACTGGAGTTGAGGAACACTGTTTTGAAGGATGTTGTATTAGACCACAAGGTTGGCATTGGGCCGCTATTTGTATTTTTTGAGAGTTGCAGTACAAGGTAGCTGTCAATCAGGCGCCTCAGTTATGGGGCAAATTTTTTAGATGTATGCTCCTTCATGGTCAGCATGAAGGGTAGGTTGAGTGGCTAGTTGATTTTGAGTAGTCCTTCACATGGCAGTTTATACCTTCATATTGTGCATACCAATACTCCACTAATGGTTCCAAAAGCACAAATCCACTGAATCACAGGCACCATTTTCACCAATTTTTGCTGCCGTAACCTTGGATGCACATGACCCTGTCACTGGTTCACCAGCTTTCCTTTAGACCACCTTTGGTAGGTCCTGACCATAACATAGCTTAACACAACCCACAAGACCGGCCATTTTGAAAACCCTCAGATCCTTACGCTTGCCCATTGTTCCTGCTTCTAACACATCAACTCCAACACCCTGCTTAAAGGGGTTCTGCAGTTTTTTCAAACTGATGATCTATCCTCTGGATAGATCATCAGCATCTGATCGGCGGGGGTACGACACCCGGGACCCCCGCCGATCATCTGTTTGAGAAGGCAGTGGCGCTGCAAGAGCTCCGCGGCCTTCTCTGTGTTTACCGCAGGCCCAGTGATGTCACGACTAGTATCACTGGCCTGGGCGGGGCTAAGCTCTGTTCACATGAATGGAGCTTAGCCGCGCCCAGGCCAGTGATAGTAGTTGTGACGTCACTGGCCTGCGGTAAACACAGAGAAGGCCGCGGCGCTCCTGCAGCGCCGCTGCCTTCTCAAACAGCTGATCGGCGGGGGTCCCGGGTGTCTGACCCCGCCGATCAGATGCTGATGATCTATCCAGAGGATAGATCATCAGTTTGAAAAAACTACAGAACCTCTTTAATATATCTCACCTCCAGAAAGGCTTTGTTGCTACCAGATAATCAATGGTGCTCAAGTCTGTGAGTTGTTTCAATATTCTGGCTCGTCGATGTACAATATATTATTTATTATTCCACACTTTTTTAAAGAAGAACTCCTGCAAAAAGGTTTATTCTCTGACCTGTTAGAAAGCTGCATGGTATAATCTATAGTGAATGTAATCTTATCATCAGAGACTGTATTTGTGAGCTATCCCCTCTCTTCTGATTGTAGCTGTGTCATGTGACCAACTCCCTGACCTCCAACTGACCCAGGACAGGAAGCCAGTTACTTCTCTATTAGAGATGAGCGAGCGTGCTCGTTACGAGCACTGTAGTGCTCGGCTCCCCTGCGCTAGCATAGGCGCTGGCAGCCACTTCCGTCCTCCGGCGCCCATGCGAGCGCAGGGGAGCCAAGCACTACAGTGCTCGTAACGAGCACGCTCGCTCATCTCTATTCTCTATTCATTCATAGAGACTGAAAGTGAGGCTCCCATAGGAATGCATAGAGAAATAGACTTCCTGTCCACACATAAGATGCTGTGTGAGTTGGTGGGTCTCATTCCTAGTCACATGACACAGATGAAAAACATCAGGGAGATATAACTCACAAATACAGACACTAATAAGAAAATGACATTCACTACAGATTACATCATGTACATTTCTTGCAGGACATGGAATACATTTTTTGCGGGAGTTCTTCTTTAATCATTTTCTTCATATATTTTTCTTTTAATGTAAATTTTCGTTACATTTTTAAAAATAATTTTGTTATTGTATTTAGGTTGTATAAAAAAAGTTAAAATTTAATTTTTAAATTTTGATTTTGAACACACTTATAAATATAAAGAAAACCAGCATGATAGTTATAAAAAAATGTAAAATATCAGTTCAGAAATTCAGAAATTATATTTTGTATTTTTGAAAAAAAAAAGTTTTTGTATGCCACAAAATTCTTTTTAAAATTCTTAAAAAAAATATATTAAAAGATTTTTTTAATTGCAATAACCGAAGTCGCCTGCATTCCTCTTGGTTATCTATATGTGCACATATTGCAGCCGCCCTTGTTCCTGCCATGGCGCCGTGTCATCGTTTCGGGCTTGCAACCCATTTTGTGGTGAATATGTTATCTCTTCTTACTCATTCAATATGAGTCAACAACAGATGCATTTGGTCCCCTGAAGACAACAAAAAGCGATCTGAAGCCGCGCCAGTGTGACTATCCGCACAGAACTGCTGCCCGTCCAGATCTGCCTCGTGCTGATAGGAAGTAAACAGTTGCCGTCGATATTTTTTTTTATGACACAGAAATAAAGAAATGTCTCCTTATAGGATTTAAAGGGTAACTCCACATAAACGTATCATGGACCTACTGCTCCTGGAAAATGTCCATGAATCTGCCTAAGATCTTGAGTTCAGCTTTTTTTTTTTTTTAATATGAAATTGTAAAAGTGTAGTTATAGTGGTAAAGAGGGGCTAGCATAGAAATAAATGGGCTCGCACAGCCACTCCCACGTTTACTGCAACCCCAGACTCTAAAAAATAAAAAATAGAGCGAAAATAATATAGAGATAAATAATAGTTATGGTTTGTCAAGAAGCGTTGTGACTTCATTTACATGCAAGCACCGGGATCCTTGGGCATGACAATGTTTGCAGTTTATGCTGATGTGTGAATTCGCAGTATTGATGGTTATATTTTTGTACATAGGAGCAGTATTATAGTAGTTATATTCTTGTACATAGGAGGCAGTATTATAGTAGTTATATTCTTGTACATAGAAGTATTATAGTAGTTATATTCTTGTACATAGAAGTATTATAGTAGTTATATTCTTGTACATAGGAGGCAGTATTATAGTAGTTATATTTTTGTACATAGGAGCAGTATTATAGTAGTTATATTCTTGTACATAGGAGCAGTATTATAGTAGTTATATTCTTGTACATAGGAGCAGTATTATAGTAGTTATATTCTTGTACATAGGAGGCAGTATATAGTAGTTATATTCTTGTACATAGGAGCAGTATATATAGTAGTTATATTCTTGTACATAGGAGCAGTATTATAGTAGTTATATTCTTGTACATAGAAGCAGTATTATAGTAGTTATATTCTTGTACATAGGGGCAGTATTATAGTAGTTATATTCTTGTACATAGGAGCAAGTGTTATAGTAGTTATATTCTTGTACATAGGAGAAGTGTTTATAGTAGTTATATTCTTGTACATAGGAGAGTGTTATAGTAGTTATTTCTTGTACATAGGAAGCAGTGTTATAGTAGTTATATTCTTGTACATAGGAGCAGTATTATAGTAGTTATATTCTTGTACATAGGAGCAGTATTATAGTAGTTATATTCTTGTACATAGGAAGGCAGTATTATAGTAGTTATATTCTTGTACATAGGAGCAGTATTATAGTAGTTATATTCTTTGTACATAGGAGCAGTATTATAGTAGTTATATTCTGTACATAGAAGCAGTATTATAGTAGTTATATTCTTGTACATAGGGGCAGTATTATAGTAGTTATATTCTTGTACATAGGAGCAGTGTTATAGTAGTTATATTCTTGTACATAGGAGAGTGTTATAGTAGTTATATTCTTGTACATAGGAGAAGTGTTATAGTAGTTATATTCTTGTACATAGGAGCAGTGTTATAGTAGTTATATTCTTGTACATAGGAGCAGTGTTATAGTAGTTATATTCTTGTACATAGGAGCATTATTATAGTAGTTATATTCTTGTATATAGGAGCAGTATTATAGTAGCTATATTCTTGTACATAGGAGGCAGTATTATAGTAGTTATATTTCTTATAGAATAGGAGCAGTATTATAGTAGCTATATTCTTGTACATAGAAGCAGTATTATAGTAGTTATATTCTTATAGATAGGAGCAGTATTATAGTAGTTATATTCTTATAGATAGGAGCAGTATTATAGTAGTTATATTCTTATAGATAGGAGCAGTATTATAGTAGCTATATTCTTGTACATAGAAGCAGTATTATAGTAGTTATATTCTTATAGATAGCAGTATTATAGTAGTTATATTCTTATAGATAGGAGCAGTATTATAGTAGTTATATTCTTATAGATAGGAGCAGTATTATAGTAGTTATATTCTTATAGATAGGAGCAGTATTATAGTAGCTATATTCTTGTACATAGGAGCAGTATTATAGTAGTTATATTCTTGTATATAGGAGCAGTATTATAGTAGTTATATTCTTGTACATAGGAGGCAGTATTATAGTAGTTATATTCTTGTACATAGGAGGCAGTATTATAGTAGTTATATTCTTGTACATAGGAGGTAGTATTATAGTAGCTATATTCTTGTACATAGAAGCAGTATTATAGTAGTTATATTCTTATAGATAGGAGCAGTATTATAGTAGTTATATTCTTATAGATAGGAGCAGTATTATAATAGTTATATTCTTATACATAGGAGCAGTATTATAATAGTTATATTCTTGTACATAGGAGGCAGTATTATAGTAGTTATATTCTTGTACATAGGAGCAGTATTATAGTAGTTATATTCTTATAGAGAGGAGCAGTATTATAGTAGCTATATTCTTGTACATAGGAGCAGTATTATAGTAATTATATTCTTGTACATAGAAGCAGTATTATAGTAGTTATATTCTTGTTCAAATAGTTTTTATTGGGTTTTTCAGAAATTCAAGCATAACAGCTGTGAAATATGGTTAAACATCCCACATCTCACTATCATCATAACAGTATCCTGAGAAGTACAATGCACATGATAGCATAAATCAGATACAATGCACATGTGAAAAGACAATTGTATACAACAATATCATACAATAAGAGAAATATAAAACATGTAAAATAACATATAAAATAACACAGGGAGAAGAGTCCGTTATATCGGTTCGAATATTCAGTGGCCTATAGGAAGGTCGAGCATGTGTATATTACTCAATGACGAGAGAGGATGAGGGAGGAAGAGAGGGGAGAGCGAGAAGTGAGGAGAGAACCTCAGAGGTATATATCTATTTGGTGGCATCCCATATTTTGAAGTAGTCCACATTGACCACATGTGGGAAAATGTTTTAAAGGACATAATGGTAGGGGTAAGAGCTTTCTCGTATTTATATGTGGTATTGATCGTAGCAATGACCTCATCTATAGATGGAGGAGTGGGACTTTTCCAGTGTCTGGTTAAAACCAGTTTCGCTATTACTAGGATTTTGCAGCCCAACCATCTATTGCGTTGCAGCTGTTTATCGAGATCCATAAACAGTAGAGCGGTGCTCGCCTCCGGTGTAACGGAGTGCCGGAGAACCGTCATTAAGATCCCAAACACCGCAGACCAATAATGTTTAATTTTCGGACATGACCACAATATATGGTGAAGTGTACCAAGTTGTCCACATTGACGCCAACATAAAGGGGATGAAGTAGGAAAGATTTTGTGTAGCCTATCTGGGGTCAGGTACCACCTGGGAAGTGTCTTCATTGCTGCCTCGTAGTGCGCGCTGCATTTACAGGTTTGATGTATTAGGCGAAGCGCTGCAAGCCACTGCTCAGGTTCAAAGGAGAGCCCTAAGTCCCTTTCCCATGAAGTGTACGGCTGGGATTTACAAAAGTGTGAGTGTGAATCAATAAGCCCATATATGCGTCTCAGGATTTTGTTCTTGCCTCTGAGACACCGTAACATATCTGGGTGACCTGCATTGATACCCTTAGATTTATCTGAGAGGAAATGTCGTATTTGCAAGTATCTAAAAAATTCTGTGTTGGGAAGGGAATATTGCTCCCTCAGTTGCTCAAAGGATAATAATAGGATTCCATCTTTGTACAAATGAGAGATATCCGTAATTCCCCTTTCCGTCCAACTCCACTCATTAAGTTCCGGTACAAAGACGCTTACATATTGTAGAGGTACATTATGCCAAGAGTCAGGTGTAGATACACA
>ONZH01014322.1:0-47093 GCA_900303285.1 Rhinella marina
AGATTTTGCAAGCACGCAGAACGCACAGTACAGTCCAAATAAAAGGCCTTTTTTTTAATATTAGTAATAGCGTGTACTAACAGTCAACGGTGTGATTTACACCACGTATATACAAGATTTTTTCAAGCACGCAGAACGCACAGTAAGTGCCCAAATAAAAGCCTTTTTTATATTTCTAGGTACATACCGTGTACTAACAGGTCAGACGGTGTGTATTAACACCACGTATATAAAATAATTTTGCAAGCACGCAGAACGCAAAGTATAGGTCCAAATGAATCCTTTTTTAAAATTTCTAGGTACAAAGTCGTGTACTAACAGTCAGACGGTGTGTATTAACACCTTATAAAATAATTTGCAAGCACGAGAACGCACAGTATAGGTGCCAAATAAAATGCCTTTTTTTATATTTTTAGGTACACAGCCGTGTACTAACAGGTCAGACGGTGTGTATTAACACCACGTATATAAAATAATTTTGCAAGCACGCAGAACGCACAGTATAGGTGCCAAATAAAAGGCCTTTTTTTAATATTTCTAGGTACACAGCCTTGTACTAACAGGTCATACGGTGTGTATTAACACCACGTATATACAAGATTTTTGCAAGCACGCAGAACGCACAGTATAGGTGCCAAATAAAATGCTTTTTTTTTATATTTCTAGGTACAGAGCCGTGTACTAACAGGTCAGACGGTGTGTATTAACACCACGTATATACAAGATTTTTGCAAGCACGCAGAACGCACAGTATAGGTGCCAATTAAAAGGCCTTTTTTTTATATTTCTAGGTACATAGCCGTGTACTAACAGGTCAGACGGTGTGTATTAACACCACGTATATAAAATAATTTTGCAAGCACGCAGAACGCACAGTACAGGTGCCAAATAAAAGGCCTTTTTTTAATATTTCTAGGTACACAGCCTTGTACTAACAGGTCAGACGGTGTGTATTAACACCACGTATATACAAGATTTTTGCAAGCACGCAGAACGCACAGTATAGGTGCCAAATAAAATGCCTTTTTTTATATTTCTAGGTACACAGCCGTGTACTAACAGGTCAGACGGGGTGTATTAACACCACGTATATACAAGATTTTTGCAAGCACGCAGAACGCACAGTATAGGTGCCAAATAAAATGCCTTTTTTTTATATTTCTAGGTACACAGCCGTGTACTAACAGGTCAGACGGTGTGTATTAACACCACATATATAAAATAATTTTGCAAGCACGCAGAAAGCACAGTATAGGTGCCAAATAAAATGCCTTTTTTAATATTTCTAGGTACATAGCTGTGTACTAACAGGTCAGACGGTGTGTATTAACACCACGTATATAAAATAATTTTGCAAGCACGCAGAACGCACAGTATAGGTGCCAAATAAAATGCCTTTTTTTTTATATTTCTAGGTACATAGCCTTGTACTAACAGGTTAGACGGTGTGTATTAACACCACGTATATACAAGATTTTTGCAAGCACGCAGAACGCACAGTATAGGTGCCAAATAAAATGCCTTTTTTAATATTTCTAGGTACAAAGCCGTGTACTAACAGGTCAGACGGTGTGTATTAACACCATGTATATAAAATAATTTTGCAAGCACGCAGAACGCACAGTATAGGTGACAAATAAAATGCCTTTTTTTTAATATTTCTAGGTACACAGCCGTGTACTAACAGGTCAGACGGTGTGTATTAACACCACGTATATAAAATAATTTTGCAAGCACGCAGAACGCACAGTAAAGGTGCCAAATAAAAGGCCTTTTTTTTAATATTTCTAGGTACACAGCCTTGTACTAACAGGTCATACGGTGTGTATTAACACCACGTATATACAAGATTTTTGCAAGCACGCAGAACGCACAGTAAAGGTGCCAAATAAAATGCCTTTTTTTTTATATTTCTAGGTACAGAGCCGTGTACTAACAGGTCAGACGGTGTGTATTAACACCACGTATATACAAGATTTTTGCAAGCACGCAGAACGCACAGTATAGGTGCCAAATAAAAGGCCTTTTTTTTATATTTCTAGGTACATAGCCGTGTACTAACAGGTCAGACGGTGTGTATTAACGCCATGTATATAAAATAATTTTGCAAGCACGCAGAACGCACAGTACAGGTGCCAAATAAAAGGCCTTTTTTTTAATATTTCTAGGTACATAGCCTTGTACTAACAGGTCAGATGGTGTGTATTAACACAACGTATATACAAGATTTTTGCAAGCACGCAGAACGCACAGTATAGGTGCCAAATAAAATGCCTTTTTTTTAAATATTTCTAGGTACATAGCCGTGTACTAACAGGTCAGACGGTGTGTATTAACACCATGTATATAAAATAATTTTGCAAGCACACAGAACACACAGTATAGGTGCCAAATAAAAGGCCTTTTTTTAATATTTCTAGGTACAAGCCTTGTACTAACAGTTCAGACGGTGTGTATTAACACCACGTATATAAAAGATTTTTGCAAGCACGCAGAACGCACAGTACAGGTGCCAAATAAAATGCCTTTTTTTTAATATTTCTAGGTACACAGCCTTGTACTAACAGGTCAGACGGTGTGTATTAACACCACGTATATAAAAGATTTTTGCAAGCACGCAGAAACGCACAGTATAGGTGCCAAATAAAATGCCTTTTTTTTATATTTCTAGGTACACAGCCTTGTACTAACAGGTCAGACGGTGTGTATTAACACCACGTATATACAAGATTTTTGCAAGGCACGCAGAACGCACAGTACAGGTGCCAAATAAAATGCCTTTTTTTAATATTTCTAGGTACACAGCCGTGTACTAACAGGTCAGACGGTGGGTATTTACACCTGGTATACAAAAAGGGTATTGCAGGCACACAGAACCCAGAACAGTAGAGCCAAAGAAACTGTATTTAAAAAAAAAAAATGTACACAGCCGTATACTGCCAGAAGATCAGATGGTGCATATACACACTAGGTATATAACAGGGTTTTGCAGCCAAAAAGAACGCAGAACAGTAGTGCCAAATATAGTTTGGTATGTAGCAGAGCACCTAATACACCACTAATGCCTCTCTCTGTCCCTACTCCAGCAGCTATCCCTGAATACAGTAGCCGTTCTCTGCAGAGTGTATATGGTAGTAGAGCTATCACTGTACTGCACTATAGTAGTCCTGATAAGGGCTTTTAATCACGCTCCTGCCTGTCCAACAGCTAAAACCTATCTCTCCCTTCTCTAGCCTCTGTCCCTGACTAAGTTCACGCAGCATATGCGAACGAGCAGGAAGAGCTGAGTTTTTATGATTCGAGGTCACGTGGTTTTTCCAGCCAATCCATGTAGACGCCGTTTTTGCGCTGCCAGCGTGCTCCGCGGGCCTGTCATACCCCCCCTGCATGGTGATTGGTGGAAAAAGAGCGCCAGGGAAGGTGGGAGGGGAAACAAATTCTAAGTGTGCCATCGCCGTTATACTCGATCGAAATCGAGTATGCCGAATAGCGTAGTATTCGATCGAATACCGGCTCGATCGAACACTACTCGCTCATCTCTAGTCAGTAAGTAAAATTTTGCTGTCATAGGCCCAGTGAGCAAATATCAAATATCAGATATCAGTAAGTAAAATTTCATAGTCACAGACCCACTGTGCAAATATCAAATATCAGTAAGTATAATTTTTCACTTACAGGCCAGTGAGCAAATATCACGTTAGTAAGTAATATTTTGCAGTCATAGACCCACTAAGCAAATATCAAATATCATTAAGTATAATTTTGCATTAACAGGCCCACTGAACAAATATCAGATATCAGTAAGTAAAATTTTGCAGTCACAGACCCAGTGATCAAATATCAAATATCATTAAGTATAATTTCGCAGTCAAAGGCCCAGTGAGCAAATACCAGATGTCAGTAAGTAGAATTTCACAGTCACAGGCCCATTGAGCAAATACCAGATGTCAGTAAGTAATATTTAGCAGTCACAGGCCCACTGAACAAATACCAGATGTCAGTAAGTAAAATTTTGCAGTCACAGGCCCAGTGAGCAAATACCAGATGTCAGTGAGTAAATTTTCGCAGTCTCAGGCCCACTGAGCAAATATCAGATGTCAGTAAGTAAAATTTTGCAGTCACAGGCCCAGTGAGAAAATACCAGATGTCAGTAAGTAAATTTTTGCAGTCTCAGGCCCACTGAACAAATACCAGATGTCAGTAAGTAAAATTATGCAGTCACAGGTCCAGTGAGCAAATATCAGATGTCAGTAAGTAAAATTTCACAGTCACAGACTCACTGAGCAAATATCAAATATCAGTAAGTATAACTTTGCACTCACAGGCCCACTGAGCAAATATCAGATGTCACTAAGTAAAATTTTGCTGTCATAGGCCCAGTGAGCAAATATCAAATATCATATATCAGTAAGTAAAATTTAATAGTCACAGACCCACTGTGCAAATATCAAATATCAGTAAGTATAATTTTTCACTTACAGGCCAGTGAGCAAATATCACATGTTTGTAAGTAAAATTTTGCAGTCATAGACCCACTGAGCAAATATCAAATATCATTAAGTAGAATTTTGCATTAACAGGCCCACTGAACAAATATCAGATGTCAGTAAGTAAAATGTTGCAGTCACAGACCCAGTGATCAAATATCAAATATCATTAAGTATAATTTCGCAGTCACAGGCCCAGTGAGCAAATATCAGATGTCAGTAAGTAAAATTTTGCAGTCAAAGGCCCAGTGAGCAAATACCAGATGTCAGTAAGTAAATTTTCGCAGTCTCAGGCCCAATGAGCAAAAATCAGATGTCAGCAAGTAGAATTTTGCTGTCATAGGCCCACTGAACAAATACCAGATGTCAGTAAGTAAAATTTCGCTGTCACAGACCCATTGAGCAAATAGCAAATATCAGTAAGTATAACTTCACAGGCACAGTGAGCAAATATCAGATGTCAGAAAGTAAGATTTCACAGTCACAGGCCCACTGAGCAAATATCAGATGTCAGTAAGTAAAATTTTGCTGTCATAGGCCCAGTGAGCAAATATCAAATATCAGTAAGTAAAATTTTGCAGTCAAAGCCCCACTGAGCAAATACCAGATATCAGTAAGTAAAATTTTGCAGTCAGAGGCCCACTGAGCAAATACCAGATGTCAGTAAGTAGAATTTCGCAGTCACGGGCCCACTGAGCAAATACCAGATGTTAGTAAGTAAAATTTCGCAGTCACAGGCCCACTGAGCAAATACCAGATGTCAGTAAGTAAAATTTCGCAGTCACAGGCCCACTGAGCAAATATTAAATATCAATAAGTATAATTTCGCAGTCACAGACCCAGTCAGTAAATATCACATGTCAGTAAGAATAACTTCGCAGTCACAGGCCCACTGAGCAAATACCAGATGTCAGTAAGTAAAATTTCACAGTCTCAGGCCTACTGAGCAAATATTAAATATCAATAAGTATAATTTCGCAGTCACAGACCCAGTCAGTAAATATCACATGTCAGTAAGAATAACTTCGCAGTCACAGGCCCACTGAGCAAATATCAGATGTCAGTAAGTAGAATTTCGCAGTCAGAGATCCAGTGAGCAGATATCACATGTCAGTAAGTTTAAGTTCACAGTCACACGCCCAGTGAGCAAATATTAAATATCAATAAGTATAATTTCGCAGTCACAGACCCAGTCAGTAAATATCACATGTCAGTAAGAATAACTTTGCAGTCACAGGCCCACTGAGCAAATATCAAATATCAGTAAGTATAACTTCGCAGTCACAGGCCCAGTGAGCAAATATCAGATTTCAGTAAGTAAAATTTCACAGTCACAGACCCACTGAGCAAATATCATATATCAGTAAGTATAATTTTGCACTCACAGGCCCAGTGAGCAAATATCAGATGTCAGTAAGTAAAATTTCGCAGCCACAGGTCCACTTAGCAAATACCAGATTTCAGTAAGTAAAATTTTGCAGTCAAAGGCCCACTGAGCAAATATCAGATGTCAGTAAGTGGAATTTTGCATTCACGGGCCCACTGAGCAAATATCAGATGTCAGTAAGTGGAATTTTGCATTCACGGGCCCACTGAGCAAATAACAGATGTTAGTAAGTAAAATTTCGCAGTCACAGGCCTACTGAGCAAATATCAGATGTCAGTAAGTAAATTTTCGCAGTCACAGGCCCAGTGAGCAAATATTAAATATCAATAAGTATAATTTCGCAGTCACAGACCTATTCAGTAAATATCAGATGCCAGTAAGTATAACTTCGCAGTCACAGGCCCACTGAGCAAGTATCAGATGTCAGTAATTAAAATGTTGCAGTCACAGGCCCACTGAGCAAATATCATATGTCAGTAAGTAAAATGTTGCAGTCACAGGCCCACTGAGCAAATATCAGATGTCAGTAAGTAGAATTTCGCAGTCACAGGCCCACTGAGCAAATATCAAATGTCAGTAAGTAAAATTTTGCAGTCACAGACCCAGTGAGCAAATATCAAATATCAGTAAGTATAACTTCGCAGTCACAGGCCCACAGAGCAAATATCAGATTTCAGTAATTAAAATTTCGCAGTCACAGGCCCACTGAGCAAATATCATATGTCAGTAATTAAAATGTTGCAGTCATAGACCCACTGAGCAAATATCAAATATCATTAAGCAGAATTTCGCAGTAACAGGCCAACTGAGTAAATATCAGATGTCAGTAAGTAAAATTTCGCAGCCACAGACCCAGTGAGCAAATATCAAATATCATTAAGTATAATTTCGCAGTCACAGGCCCATTAAGCAAATATCAGATGTCAGTAAGTAAAATTTCGCAGTCACAGGCCCACTGAGCAAATTTTAGATGTCAGTAAGTAAAATTTCGCAGTCACAGGCCCACTGAGCAAATATCAGATGTCAGTAAGTAAAATTTCGCAGTAACAGACCCAGTTAGCAAATATCAAATATCAGTAAGTATAATTTTGCAGTCACAGGCCCAGTGAGCAAATATTAAATATCAGTAAGTATAATTTCGCAGTCACAGACCCACTGAGCAAATAACAATTATCAGTAAGTATAATTTCGCACTCACAGACCCAGTGAGCAAATATCACATGTCAGTCAGTAGAATTTCGAGGCAACAGAATGGTACGACAACATTATGGAGTTAGTAGTAGGAGCAGCAGCAGCAGCATGGGCAGACTACAGAATGGTACGACGATATTATGGAGGCAGTAGCAGCACCAACAGACTATAGAGTGGCACGAGAATAGTGTGGGGAGGTGGGTGGCAATAACACCACCCGCTGACGATAGTGGGTGTAAGAAGAAGCACTTGGCATCAGATGTGTGGCATCAGGCGGGTGGCAGCATCAGAATTTTTGGTGAGGCAGGTAGCCAAAAGAAACAGTCAAAAAACAGCATGAATGATCTAATCTGATGCATCAGGCATTGGTGGTTGGAAATCCTGGCTGATCCGCGCCTGATTCTTCTTGACAAAGGTCAGTCTCTCCATATTTTGGGTGGGCAGGCGAGTTCTCCTTGGTGTAACTATGGCCCCCGCCGCACTAAACACCCGCTCTGATGCCACACTACTGGCCGGGCAGGACAGCTTTTCCAGAGCAAACTTGGCCAATTGCGGCCACAAATTTAGTTTGGCTGCCCAGTAGTCCAACAGACCTTCAATGACGGGTGGCAGGGTGCTGATGTCATGCTGCTGCTGCCACCATGTTAATGTGGATGGGGTGTCTGATGTCCTTTGAGACAAAGTCGAAGACCGAGTCAACCATCCAAGAACCACTGGATTTCTGTTCAAGACACGACCTTTAGATAACAACGCTAAGGGGTTGTTCACATATCAGTTATTTGATCAGTTATTTCCATCAGTTATTGTGAGCCAAAACCTGGAGTGGACACTAAACAGAGATCAGATATAATGAAAAGATTTGTACCTGTTTGGTGTTTTTGACCCGCACCAGGTTTTGGCTCACAATAACTGATGGAAATAACTGATCAAATAACTGATATGTGAACAACCCCTTACTCAGGCCTCTCAAAGTCACCCCTGCTGCCACGCCCCCTTACTCTGCTGTGACCTGTGCCAGAAACATTTAGGCCTCTGCCACTCCCCTTTGCAGGGTCTGTCACTTCTCTGTCTGACATGCTGTTAGATCAAATAAATAAAAAGGAAATTAAAACAAGCTACAAAGGGCTGTAATTGTCCCACTTCAACACCGAGCGAATAATAAGTTTTTTGGGCAACACTAATAGTTGCTACAACACTTTACTATATAGAACTTTGGCGCTGTACGCCTACTAAAACTCTTTCTCTTGAGAATAATACATGCTACAACGGGCTATAATTGACCCACTTCAACACAGAGTGAATAATACATTTTTTTGCAACACTAATAGCTGCTACAACACTTTACTATATAGAACTTTGGCGCAGTACGCCTACTAAATCTCTTTTTCTTGAGAATAATACACACTACAAAGGGCTATAATTCTCCCACTTCAGCGCAGAACAAATATGTTTTTTGGGCAACAGCAATAAACGCCAGTAGCTTTTAAAATATAGAACTTTGGTGCTGCGCGCCTACTAAAACTCTTTTTCTTGAGAATAATACACGCTACAAAGGGCTGTAATTCTCCCACTTCAGCACCGAGCAAATAATAAGTTTTTTGCAACACTAATAGCTGCTACAACACTTTACTATATAGAACTTTGGCGCTGTACAACTACTAAAACTTTTTTTTAACAATGAAACACGCTACAAAGGGCTGCCATTGTCCCACTTCACCATAGCTAATAACCCCCAACACTAAAACCACAAAAAGTGCTGTATTAAATGTAACTACAGCGCACAAGGGTTAACAAAACCCCAATAGCCAGAATTACAGAAACATGAGCAGCTGTAGCATGGCTATTTTGAATCCCAGTCACTGAAACCAAGGTGTAATACCGTTTTTTGTATTACCCTGTGGTTGCACTTTTTCCAAATCTCACACTGTCTCTAAACACCCCAGTAGAAGCCTGTTCTGCTTCAATACATCACTCCCTATCCTTTCCCTACACTTCTATTCAGCAATTTGTACTTTTGATGAGGTTTTGTAACACTTTCCCTAGCGCCTGCAAATGTCTCTCCCTGCACTAAGTTCACTGTACTGTCTCTAAACACCCCTATTGAACTCTATTCTGCTTCTATATTTCCCTCCCTATCCTTTCCCTACACTTCTATTCAGCAATTTGTACATTTGATGAGGTTTTATGACACTTTCCCTAGCGCCTGCAAATGTATCTCCCTGCACTGAGTTGACTGTAGAATGAGAGAATTTAAAATGGCTGACAGTATTTATAGGGCTATGACATCACAGGGCTGGTTGGCTGCTGATTCGCTGCATGCATGGCATTGTGGGTGATCCCTCCCTCCCTCATGTTTCTTTCTCCATGTCCAAACACATGCAGCCGCCATTTTAGTGGGAAAAAAAACGCTTCGTCACCACGAATCGTCAGGAAATTCAAAATCGGTGCAAATCGAATAATTCCTGAAATTCGGATCGAATTCCACTTTGTCAGATTCGACTCGCTCATCTCTAATTATATAGATTCATTACACACAGAGTGATCTATTTCAAACATTTATTTTGGTTAATGTTTATGATTGCAGTTTACAGCTAATGAACACCTAAAATTTAGTAGCTCAGAAAATCAGTATTTTATGAAAGACCAATTTAAAAATGATTTTTAAAACAGAACTGTTGACCTTCTGAAAAGTATGTACATTATATGCACTTAGTACTGGATTGGGGATTCTTGAATGTGGCATGGTTTTGGAAAAAATTATGTTTAAATTGTGTTACAAGGAGTTAAAAAATGTTTTGTGTGCGGGGGCACTGAGGTATTTGCAAATAAAGGAAGTCCCCGTAAGCTTCCTCAGCAACCCAGACAGGGACTTTTTCTTAAGCTAACCACAAACTGTTTGTGCTTAACATGTGATCAATACCTTTTGTCTAAAATAGAAATATGGTAATAACTGTCACTGCCAGCTAGAATAAAAAATATGAATTTGGTCTATATGTCAGACTTCACTTTGATGACACCATTATCTGTGATGGTCTCCTTGCTGGCAACCAAATAAACAAAATTCCTGCTCCAAATTCAGATGACTCTGATCCAGACTTGGTAAAAGAAAAACTTCCCTAACACATGGAGGCAATCAGCCTGTGGTGCTGCTGAGGTATATGTAAGCCCAGGTTGCTTTGATAGCAGCCTTCAGCTCATCTGCATTGTTAGATCTGGTATCTCCCAAATGCCTCTTGATGATACCCTATAGCTTCTTTATGGGATTTAGGTCAGGTGAGTTTGCTGAGCAATAAAGCACAATGGTTTTTAAACCAGGTATTGGTATATTAGGCAGTGTGGGTAGGTCAAGTCCTGCTAGGAATCAGCATCTCCATAAAGCTTGTCAGCAGAGGAAAGCATGTAGTATTCTAAAAGTTCCTGGTAGTTGGCTGTGCTGACTTTGGACTTGATATAACACAGTGGATCAACACTAGCAGATGTGAAAACTTCACAATTAAACTCAAGTAACTTGGATTGTGGGCCCCCCCATTCTTCCTCCAGACTTTGTGACCTTGATTTCCAAATGAAATGTAAAATTTACATTCATCTGAAAACAGGACTTTGTACCACTGATCAACAGTCCAGTCTTTCTTCCCTTAGCTCAGGTAAGACGCTTCTGACGTTGTCTCTGGGTCATGATTGGCTTGACACAAGGAATACAACACTTGTAGCCCATGTCCTGGATACTTGGTTGTGGTGACTCTTGAAGCACTAACTCCAGCTGCAGTCTACTCCTTGTGAATCTCCTCCAAATTCTTGGAAAGCCTTTTCTTGACAATTCTTTCAAGGCTGTGGTTATCACTGTTTCTTGTGCACCTTTTTCTATCACAGTTTTTCCTTCTGCTCAACTTTCCATTAACCCCTTCCCGACATGTCATGTAATAGTAAGTCACATGTTTGGTCTTTAAAGATGGTGCTTGCTCCTGAGCAGAGCAGGTGCCATAGCAACCAGTTGCCTTTTGTTTCACATGGCAGACACTGGGGCTTAATGTCCACAACCAGCGGTAATGCCGATTATGGACTTTTAACCCCTGAGATGACATGATCAAACGTTACCATGGCATTTGGTAAAGCAAAAACACAAGGATTGGGGGAAGCTGGAGTATGTGTGTGGCAGCCTCTGTATTCCCCAGTTATACGAGGCTGCCACAGATTAGTCCCTATGGAGAAGGCCTGTGGCAGAGCTCCAATGGAGTACAGTGTATTTCTTATAGACTTTATTGCTATAGCATTAGGGTCTATGAGAGAAGCAATCTGATGATTGCTTGTTATAGTTCCCTATAGGAACTATAAAAAAAGAACAAAATAAAAAAAAAAAAATATTTCAAATCAAAAAATATATACATCACGGGCATGGTTGCATGCTAAAAATGCCTGTACTATTAAGATATTAAAATATTTATCCCATACGGCAAATGACGTAACAGGAAAAAGGTCAAAATGGCCGATTCACAGTTTTTTGGTCGCTTCACGTCCCACAAAAAATAGTAGTGATCAAAAAGTCATGCAAACACAAATGGAAAGTATAGATCGCCCCAAAAAAATAAACCAACACACAGCTCCATACTCATAACTACAGAAAAATTATAGGGGCCAGAATATGGTGACAAAAAAAAGAAATGTTTTATTTTTATTTTTTATTTCAATATTAAAACACAAGAAAAACTATACATATGTGGTATTGCTATAATCATACGGACCTGGAGAATAAAAGTACCAGATCAGTTTTACTGTATAAGGAACGCTGTAAAAACAAAACCCATAAAACTTTTGTGGATTTGCATTTTTTCCAATTTCTCCCCATTTGGAATTTTTTGTCAGCTCCCCACTACATCTTATTCAATATTAAATGGTGGTGTTACAAAAAGCTACGTGTCCCACAGAAAAAAAGCCCTCATAAGGCTATGTGAACAGACAAATTAAAAAAGTTCCGGCCCAAAAAAGATAGGAGTGAAATAAAAAATGCCAAAAAACAAACAAAAAAAACCTACGGGCTCCAAGGGTTAGTATTAGAGATGAGCAAAGTTTTCAAATATTTGATTTGGCAACTTCGCTAAAGTTAGCCAAGAGATTTGATTTGTTACAAATTAATTTGTCATGAATCTCTTTAAATCAGGTATACCTGGGTGGATCCTGACCGCACGCTGTGACGGCTGCAGCTTGCTGAGCTCCTGCTGCTGGAGCCCTAAATTATTAACTATAGCGATCTCAATTCACCCACAAAATGGAAAAAATCGGCAAAGATCGAACCAGAGACTTACCAGACACTCCAAAAGGGAAGAAGAAACAAGCGGAACATGGACAAATTCCTAAAGAGAAGGTCCGGTGTGTCTCCAGCCCGCACTCTCAAGATGGCGACGAGCGTGCGGGAACAAGCTGAGGAAGCGCAGGAAGATTCCGATATGGAGAGCATACCAGATTCTGTGGCTACCGATGGAGAGCAGGACATTTCGCAAGTGACAAGATTCTTCCTAAAAAGAACCATACGCCAAGGCCTGGCCCCGGTGATGAAAGAACTCTCTTCCATTAAAATGGAGGTACGTCATATAGGCCACAGGGTTGAGGCCCTCGAGACGGCACAGGCCGCCATTGTACAAAATAGTGCTGCACTACAGCAACAGCTCGAGGCCCACTCAGTATCCCTAAATTCTGCTTACTCTTTAATTGAGGACCAAGAAAATCGCAGCAGAAGGAAAAATGTACGCTTCAAAGGCCTGCCAGAATCGGTGACCCCGGATCTACTGGAACGCTCCGCTAAAGATATCTTTACAGATCTACTGGGTCCAGACCGAGCTGCCACAATCATTATTGAAAGAATACATAGGTCACTTCGCCCGGTACCTAAACCTGAAGACCCCCCAAGAGATGTAATTTGTGGACTTCTTAGTTACCAAGATACGGCAGCCATCCTATCTGCTGCTAGGGATCGAAAAACGCTAAAATATGAACAAGCTGACATCTCTCTATTTCAGGACATTGCTCCTTCAACGCTAAGGAGCAAGAAGATTTTGTATAAGTGGCTGTTCCCATTTGGACTCACTTTTGCGGCTAGCAACAAGAGATGTACCATACACTCCCCATCTGACCTGCCACAAGCAACTGCCAACTGCTTAACATCCAACCACTGGATATACCGTCTTGGCTACATGTCTATGCGGAGGAACCGACACCATCCTTGCCATGAATTGAGCAGTGGTCTGTAGTTTCTAAAAAGCGATCTCCAAGAATAAGGCGCTGATAACTTAAACACCCGTCGGAAGACACTTGATATGGGATCTAAATGTTCCTTGAAGGGACTCACTGCTGTTAAGTAACACCTACCTCTGATATTCATGTTTTTATTCTCTGTTTTTTTACCACTTTACCACTTTGTGTTTAATATGTTCTGCTTTATTGTCATATTTGATGTTTTAGTCTTCTGGATTCAGAGCTCTGAGCTCTCTGATTAGGCCGAGAGATACATATCTCATCCCTGGCCAAATGCCTCAATGGCGACCAACATCGCTTGATTAGGGCGTCTTTTTGTATATGGTATAGTTGGAATATATGTTAGTTACTGTTACCTTTTCTGCTTTTTCCTACCAAATATTACTCAAGTGGATTATTTGCTGTAGACCGGAAGACCCAGCATGGCATCTATAAAAATTACCTCATTCAACGTTAGAGGCTTCAACATACCTCAAAAGAGATCTCAGGTTACATCTATTCTCAAACACTTACTCACTGAAATCTGTTTCTTGCAAGAAACTGATCTAAAACACGGAAGGGTTCCCAAACTTCCTAAAACCTATTTTTGTCTATGGTACCATAGCTGCCATGTTGGGGCTTCCAGAGGCACTAGCATTGCAATTAAGAAGTCTATTCCTTTCAAGCACTCTGTCACTTATGCAGACCCCAAAGGTAGATTCCGCTTTGTTAAAGGGAAAATAGGTAACATCCCAATTACATTAGCTTCTTTATATGCTCCTAACACACACCAATCTAAATGGCTTAATGATGATCTTGAGAAGCTTGACAGCTTTGCCGATAGTATTAGGATAGTAGGAGGGGACTTAAAGGGAACCTGTCATCTCCAAAACAACCCGTGAACTAGAGTAAGCAGTGTATAGTGTAAGTGACGTTGAGTCCGGTTATGTAATTTTTATCTTCATACTCACTTCCATTCTGATGTTGTGCTCCCACAAACCTGCAGTAAAATGCACTCACTGGACTCCAGTGCTCACTCACATAATGGAGGCACTCAAAGAAGAGTCCAGTGAGTGCATTTTACTGCAGGTTTGTGGGAGCACAGCGTCAGAATGAAAGTGAGTATGAAGATAAAACTTACATATTCGGATTCAGCATCACTTACACTATGCAACATTTACTCTAGTTCAGGGGGTGTTTCGGAGATGACAGGTTCCCTTTAAATATTGCTTTGAACCCAACTGTAGATACTTCAACAGGCACCTCTGCCATCTCCCAGATTAATCTCAGGAGAACATACAAATAGTCAGCAGAAAGGTTGTGGGGGGGATGGCACTGCACAAAAAGGCTAATGTCCATGTGAACATGGGTTCCCTCACAAAACTGGAGTCAGATTCCTCTGTGGTGCTCAGCAAAAAGTAAATAGCAAAGAACTTGCAAAAAGCATGTGTAGAAAGAGAATTGATGCGGCACTCACCAGAGTCCGAGTCGCCGCTGGTCTCCTGGTGCACTGAATGGCGTCTGCCCTGGAACCTGTTTTTATGTAAGTGTTCAATAAAACTTTAAGAAACAAGAAGACTCTGTTGAGTGCCGCATCAATTCTCTTTCTACACATGCTTTGTACAGAGCTCTACACAATGCTCAGTTATTAGACGTTTGGAGAATGTTACATGTAAACACTTAAGACTATACATACTACTCCACAGTACACAACACCTACCGAAGACTGGACTATGTCTTCTATTCAGCCAACTATATCCAATCAGTAGAAAGCGCAGAAATTGGACCCATCGCTATCTCTGATCATGCACCTGTGACGATCTCCTTGCGAGTATCTGATCTACCACCTAGAGAATGGCAGTGGCGTCTCAATGAAACCTTATTAGACTCGGACATCACTGTCAAATCACTTGAGGATAAACTATCTCTCTTTATCGAGCTTAATGACACAGGTGGGGTCTCGCAGGGAGTTGTCTGGGAGACTCATAAGGCATTCATTAGGGGTGAACTCATTGCGCTGAGTGTAGCCAAGAAAAGAGAACATGTTAAAACACTAAATTCCCTTTTAGCACAAATAGCGTTCCTTGAAATGATACATAAACGATCCACCTCACTTTCAGCCCAACATGACTTGACTGACCTTAGAAGACAGCTGCTGAATCACCTGAACATAGCCTCGGCTAAAGCATCCCAATATTCCAAATTTAGATACTTTTCCCATGGGGACCGAGGCAATAGACTCATGTTTTGTCTATTCAAAAAAGAGAAAGAATCCTCATACATCCGATCTATAACCAATGCATTAGGCAATAAGATCACTCATACTACCCAAAATAGCCGAGGAGTTCAGAGGATTCTACGAAGCTCTATATAATCTGAAACAGTCCCAACAAAACACAAACAATATTTGCAACTCGCAAATTGAAGGTTTCTTAGAGCCTTTAACCCTACCTACTGTTTCCCCTCAGGCATATTCGACCCTCACATCAACAGTTACTGCGGATGAACTATCTGCAATAGTGAAATCCCTCCCTCTAAACAAAAGTCCAGGACCAGATGGTCTTCCATCTGGTTATTATAAGAAATTATTAACTTCCCTATTGCCACGCATGCTTAAATGGTGTAACGCGTTCTTACAGGGCACCCCCTTACCAGAGCAGACACTATCAGCTCAGATCGCGTTCATTCCTAAGGAGGGCAAAGACCCCACTAACTGCGGCAGCTACCGTCCAATTTAGCTCCTAAACGTTGACATAAAAATCTGGGCTAAGCTGCTTGCGAACCGCCTCAAGGGCTTAATGCCACACCTAATCCATCCGGAGCAAGCTGGGTTCATACCAGGTAGAGAAGGATGCCATAATTCACAGAGGGTTATTCACACCATTCATCATGCTCTCTCTCACAATATACCCCTCGTTCTCCTTAGTACGGACGCAGAAAAAGCCTTCGACAGAATCAGTTGGCCTTTTTTGGTCAAAACACTTGAGAAATTTGGATTTCCCCAACAATATGTACAAGCGATAATGTCACTTTATAATGCACCCTAAGAGTAAATGGAACCCTGGCAACGGCACTAGACAGGGCTGCCCTTTATCCCCCTACTTATTCATCTTAACTATGGAAACACTCCTTCAAGCTATTAGGGAAAATACAAACATACATGGAGTCCGCATAGGAAGCACTACGCATAAATGTGCTGAATTTGCAGACGACTTGTTTCTGTTGATTTCAAATCCCATAAAGCTTTCCCACATGTTCTAGATCTATTTGAAAGATTTGGCGAACTTTCCAATTTTAAAATCAATTATGGCAAGTCAGAAGCACTCAATATTAATATTCCCCCTGGAAACGTCCATACCCTAAAACATTTGGCCCCTTTTCACTGGCAACAATCCCTAATCAAATACCTGGGCATTCAAATTACTAATATCCATCCTTGCTATAAACTGTAATGCTAACTACCCGCCCCTACTACAAAAGTTAAAGACACAACTCTCTGCAATATCTGCACCATTTACTCTACTACAGATGTTACCTATCTCCGTACCATGTTCTTTTTTTCAAAAAGTGAAATCTGCTTTCAGTATATTCCTGTGGCATGGAAGACCAGAATATCATTTGCTAGACTATTTTGCTATACAACTAAAAAGATGGCTACAGCTAGTTGACCCTCTCCATATTAACCTTAGCTCACAATGCAAAAGTATTTCTTTGACTACATTTGACAAGATGAGATTATGGGACTACCTGAGAGTCCCTTTGTCAAACGCTATCTCAGAAAGTATGTTCCGGGTTATTAAACTTCTTAATAAAGACAATTATCTCCTCAACTTTCCCTCAAAGTGTATGCCTGCTAAATTTCTCCCATTTATATCACAACCAAATCTGCCGACCCTACCGGGTTATTAAACTTCTTAATAAAGACAATTATCTCCTCAACTTTCCCTCAAAGTGTATGCCTGCTAAATTTCTCCCATTTATATCACAACCAAATCTGCCGACCCTACCTCCGGGTTGGGACAGATGTAAATCTCATAGCCTACAAGATTTCCTCACGCTAGCTAGAGAATCACCCGATTTCTCTTTCCTAGTAAAGTTCGCCTCCCCCCCTCTTGACTTCATAACAAAAACAAATCTATGTAACATAGTAGATGAATTTAACAAGAAATCTTCTGTCCTCCCTACACCCACTTGGCTAGAGGAATTAGTCTGCTCTGATAATCCGCCTCCTAGATTAATGTCTTTCTTTTATAGACATCTGATTTCAAAAACAGAGGGGAAAATCACTCCAGCATACATCAAAGGTTGGGAGACCTATTTATCACGCACTTTCTCAGATAAGGAAATAGCTATTATTCACTCACATTCTCATGGGTTCTCCCGCTGTGTAAGAGTTCAGGAAAATTCCTATAAAACCATGATACGGTTGTATAAAACTCAAGTAGTGTTACAACAGATGGGACTAAGCGACAACAATTTGTGCTGGAGATGCGGGAAAGAAAAGGGGACATTAGGTCACATACTCTGGTTTTGCCCTCTGATTAAAACATATTGGGATAGTGTTCTTAAAGTAGTGAGAAAAATATGTCACATAGGCTCTTCTTTTACACCTGAGTCCATCCTCTTATGGTTGCCAAGTGTTCATTGGACTCCCTCAAAAATGAACCTACCCACACACTTTAGCCAAACTGCTAAACTTTTGATCCCACTTAACTGGTTGAGCCCATCTCCGCCATCTCTTTCATCATGGCTTGATAGAGGGGACCTTCTGGTATACTGAATATTATATATGTTATTCAAACGACTTCAACTGATCCACTGTCATCTAATGCATTCTAAAGGGCTAGTTCTGGGAGAGGCTATATGCATAATGTTATTTGTTTTTAGTTGACATTTACAATGTTAATTTGTAACTCCCCCCTCCCCTACTCCCCCCCATCCCCTCGGATTTCCCTTCCCATTTCCAACCTTTCCAACCTCCCCTCTCCCAATTACCTTGACTCTACCTTTTCCCGGTTCCTGAAATAAAAATCTTGAGAGGTTTAGTATTATCACTATCTTGGGACACGTTCTGCTTGTACCCTATGCCATGTCTATCTGCAAAAATCTTGTAACATATCGTTTCCTTTATATCTTGTGAATCTCAATAAACAAATTTATGATAAAAAAAATCAGGTATACCTAGGCCACTCTTCATTATGGTACGGCCACATGCTGCGGGCAGGTTGTGGGCATGCTGTGGTGAAGAATCGCAGGGCCAATTAGCCTACAGCTGCATTTCATTTAATAATGAAGACCGCAATGTATAGTCCTTCTTCATTGTTAATGGGTGCGGGACATCTTTATGCGGGTATGGGGTTTGGCTGGTTAGTTGGGGGGAACAATATACATATTATTGCTATTCTTGCCGGCAATCTTCTGCAGGTTATTTGACAGTAAACACAGAATATTAATCAGCTCTGTCATACCCACTTCTCCATCCCTGCTGCTCTTCTGGCTTACAGGTGGGAGCCCTTCTTCTGCCATCTGCTTTTCCTCCTTTCCCACATCATCTAATATCGATGAGAATATGTCATCAGGAAAATACAGGTCCCCCTCTCTCTATATCTTGCTGACTTTTCTAGGACATGGAGACTGTGAAGAATGATTTGGAAGAAGTAAAGCCAGCAAAAGATGAGGATGGTCATCATTAAGACCTGGCCACCCTAATGGGTGCAGACTCGATGGTATTGGTTAATGTGTGAATAAACCATTGTTAGATGCACAAGACTCTGACCATGAAGGGAAGAATAGTAGATCATAGGTGGATTCTTCTTTTTTATTAAATAAGTCAAGCATAAAACTACACGTTTCGGGGATACTCAGGTCCCCTTCATCAGGTAATAAAGGCTTGATATTGAGTGACAGAACACAATAGGATATATATACACACATAAAAACCGCCAAAAAGACGCTCCTGGGGGCGTTCCATCATGATAGGAACACCTACAGGTGTCATCCCATTTGCATATGCTAGTTTATAATAGCAAAATAAAGCTACAATGCAACCCTAATGCAGGCTATCTCATATTGAGGCAAAACGCTTGTATAAATAATTAAAATGATAATGATAAGAATAATAAAAAGCAAAAACATGCTATATGCCAATATCATCTTTTTTTGGTAGATATATTGACGACTTGATGTTCATTTGGAAAGGAGATCGAACAACTATAGAAAACTTTATTTTACTCCTTAACAATAACGAATGGGGGATTCAGTTCACAGGAACATATCATCAGGTCACAATAGAATATCTGGATCTTGAGTTTTTTGTCGAGGGGAACGACTTCCTAACTCCCACCTTCTTCAAACAAGTCGATAGCAATAGTTATCTAGACTTCAAAAGTACTCTTTATAAAAAATGGAAAATAAATATTCCATTCAGCCAATTTAAAAGAATAAGGCGTAATTGTGCAAGGGATGTAGATTTCCAACAACAAAGTGAGACCCTATTCTCTAGATTCCATGAAAAAGGGTATCCGGACGGAATAGTTACTGAGCCACATAAACGGCATCAACCCTGACACAATCGGAATGCCTACTTCCGAAACCAAAACCCACTACCAACGATAGGTCCCATCATCTAAACTTCATCACTACTTACCACCAGAATTATAACCTTATCAAGGAAATCCTAGCCAAGCATTGGCATATCCTCAAGAAGGACCCAATTCTCAATAACATCATACCAGAGGCACACTGTCTTACATTTAGAAGGGCACAGACCCTGAAAAATATCATAGCCCCAATTAAATTAAAGAACACCACTATGACGGGTGAGAGTAAGGGTACCATACAACACAGAGGAAGTACAAAATGTGGACAGACTAGATGTTTGTGCTGTAAAACCATTAGACAAGTAACATCTTTTAAGAACAATAGGAACAATAAGTCCTTCCAAGTAATGGATTCCTTGAATTGTAACTCTACTTACGTAATATATGCTCTCGAATGTCCGTGCGGCCTACAATATGTAGGTCGCACTATACAGACTTTACGCAACAGACTTAATAAACACTAATATTAAGGTCTAATATTAAGAAAAAAATCCTCAAACATAGCGTATCAAGACACTCTACTCAGAAGTCGTGAGATGTACTGGATTTATAAATTAAACACTCTAACCCCATATGGACTCAACAAAGCTTTTGAAATTAATCTCTGAACATTCATTTCATATTGCTATTTATATAAATGTATCTGTATGTTTTTATTTTATTTTATAGAAAAATTATTCTATGTGACACTCCTTTCTAGGTGAATATATTTTTATATATTTTTTTATAATTATATGCTATTCTCTTTTCGCAAATAATTTTATGGTTTGTTTGCTACCACCCATTATTCTACGCCCTTTTTGCATTAGCCAATATCATATTTTGGTCTGTTATTACTCTAGACCAGGGGTACTCAAGTACTTTTGGTAAAGGTCCACCTACCTGAGTCTGTAGGATGAAGGTCCGAGCTGCAAAACAAAAAAAATATAAAGAGAGACAACATCAGTGGCGTGTAGCCTTAATAGTAGTAATACCCCCTGTGCCCCTTCAGAGGAATAATGCCCTCTGTGCACTGTGCCCCCTTCATAGTAGAAATACCCATTGTGCCCCCTTCACATTTGCAATACCCATTGTGCCCCCTCCAGAGTAGAAATTCCCATTGTGCTCCCTCCAGAGTAAAAATGCCCATTGTGCCCCTCCAGAATAAAAATGCCCATTGTGACCCCTCCAGAGTAAAAATGTCCTTTGTGCCTCCTTCACATTAGTGATGCCCTCTGTGCTCCCTCCATAGTAGTAATGCCCTCTGTGCCCCCTCCAGAGTAAAAATTCCCATTGTGCCCCCTCCAGAGTAAAAATGCCTATTGGGCCCCTTCACATTAGTAATGCCCTCTGTGCCCCATCCATAGTAATAAACCCCTTTGTGCCCCCTCCATAGTAATGAAGCCCTCTGTGCCCCCCTCCATATTAATGAAGCCCTATATGCCCCCTCCTTAGTAATAAAGTTCTCTGTGCCCCCTCCATAGTAATGAATTCCTGTGTGCCCCCTCCATAGTAATGAATTCCTGTGTGCCCCCTCCATAGTAATAAAGCCCTCTGTGCCCCCTCCATAGTAATAAAGCCCTCTGTGCCCCCTCCATAGTAATAAAGCCCTCTGTGCCCCCTCCATAGTAATGAAGCCCTCTGTGCCCCCTCCATAGTAATGAAGCCCTCTGTGCCCCCTCCATAGTAATGAAGCCCTCTGTGCCCCCCTCCATAGTAATGAAGCCCTCTGTGCCCCCTCCATAGAAATAAAGTCCTGTGTACCCCCTCCATAGTAATAAAATCCTGTGTGCCCTCTAAATAGCAATAAAATTCTGTGTGCCCCCTCCATAGTAATAAAGTCCTGTGTGCCCCCTCCATAGTGATAAAGTCCTATGTGCCCCCTCCATAGTGATAAAGTCCTGTGTGCTTCCTCTATAGTGATAAAGTCCACACAGCACCTACTCACCTTGTCCCGTTCCTGAAGCTCACAGTCCTGTCTTCACTGCAGGCACAGATCGATATGCAGCCCTATGTGGGCGGAGCTTATGCAGATTTCCAGTCTGCAGGATCCGCCCACATCGGCCAGCAGCGCGATCTGTGCAGACTGAATGGTGGAGCAGGAGAAGTCTTCTGCTTCACCATTCACAGCGCAGCCGGCCTGAAGGAGGGGAGGAGCGCGGGGAGCTGAGCGGTAAGTGACATCAGCTTCCTGTGCTCCAGCAATGAGCGCTTCCATCTGTATTGATGAAAGTGCTCATTGCTTCTGGACTCTGGTACCCCGTGAGAGCCGGCACCCGGGTGCATGCAGGGGTCCAGATTCGGACCGCGGTCCGCCAGTTGAGTATTCCTGCTCTAGACCCTTACAGATAGTGATTTTACTCATAAGTTTCCTTATTTAAACTTGGGGATATAGATGTTGTCCAATATACCTTTTATACCCCAAATCCCTACTGTTTTTACCTTTGTCCATCACGGCCAGTGCTCCTCACAAGCGTTCTGGTTACTAAAGCAGTGGCCCGCGTGATCACAGGCACAGCGATCACGTGATCTCACTTTCTCATAAATAGAATCTAGATCTTCCAGTCACGTGGTCGCAGTCCCGCTCACGTGACCGGGACCTTCTCCTCTCCATTTACATAGTGTTGGTGTATCCAGGTAATGAGTCACGTAGACGCAGCTCTAGCGGTCACGGGCCGCATGTTTTTGATTTTTATTAGCATTTTAATTATTTATACAAGCGTTTCGCCTTAATATGAGAGAGCCTGCATTAGGGTTGCATTGTAGCTTTTATTTGCTATTATAAACTAGTATATGCAAATGGGATGACACCTGTGGGCATTCCTATCATGATGGAACGCCCCCAGGTGCGTCTTTTTGGCGGTTTTTATTTATATATACAGGTATGTGTTCTGTCACTAATATCAAGCCTTTATTACCTGATGAAGGGAACCTGAATATCCCTGAAACGCCTAGTTTGATGTTTGACTTATGTAATAAAAAAGAAGAATCCACCTATGATCTACTATTCTTCACTTCACGGCCAGAGTCTTTTGCGTCTAACAATGGTTTATTTGCACATTATCCTTCCCTTTGAGAGATTGGGCATCTCGTTCTAAAGGACTAATCCTGTGGCAGCACACCCGACTTCCGGATACAAATCCGCATTCAAGCCTTCAATAGATTTGTGCCTATTTAAGCACAACTCATAAAGGTGAGCCTCCATTTGTGAGTCCTGTCTAATTACATTATTTGGGACATACTACACTATTGTGCGCCTCTCTTCTTTTTTCTTATTCGCTATAGTTTGGGTGAAATATTCCTATCCAATTGAATCGATGGTATTGGTTGGCATGCTAGCAGTGGAATAAAAACAGCATTCATCTTATTGGCATTGAATTACATATCTTAGTTAACAGCTGATGTAGTAATAAGTAAATGTAGGAATAAATAGATTAAACTGTCACAGAATAAGTCTCACTGCCCTGTTCCTGCAGTCTCCCTATACTTTCCCTCTCCAATATTATTCTATCAATCATTTTCAGCAACACTGTTGCTCATGAGCACTTGTCACTTCTCTCTCTCTCCCTGTCTGCTCAGCTCACAAGAAAATGGTGGCGACTGCATGGGATGAAGGTTTTATAGGCCTTTGACATGACTGGGGATTGCCTGGCTGCACGCATTGTGGGTGATCTCGCATTCCTAAGCTTTTTACTTTACTTTTTACTTTTAAAAAATTGCTGTGGGGCCCAGTCATTTCTAGTTACGCCACTGCATCTTCTACATTATCTGTAGTCAGATAGTTAGCACTGTGTTATCTGTGGTGTTACACAGGATTGTGGCTGACATCTTCTACAGGGGCAGACATACCACCTGTGCAACATGTTCAGCTGCACAGGGGTCCAGAGTGGAAAGGGGGGCCCTTCCCAGTGCCAGCAGAGGTGTGGGGGATGGGGCCCTGATTAGGACTTACTGTGAATCTGCTGCCATTCTGCCTTTACTCCACAGCTGAAGGACCTGCGATGACATCATAGTCATGTGATCTTTTCAACACTGGAAGTGGTGGTAGGACCTGTGATGAGGTCACCATCATGTAACCAGTGCAGAGAAAGGCAGCGCTGAGCAGTAGAGACCTGTGATGCCTTGGAATGAATGTAAGTGCTAGAGACATGCTGAGAGATGTGGTTCTCCCTTATACCTCCTCCTTGCTTAGTGATAGGGAAATATGTCATTTAACTGGGACTGAATGTTAGCGGGGCTTAGGGGAGGGATGTTATTTACATGGGACTGTATGTTATAGAAGATTGGGGGGAGATGACTGGTGTTACGTATTTACATAGGACATAGGTGTTAATTATATGGGACTGCTTTTTTGTATAGTCAGACTGGTGGGAGAGGACTGGTATTATTGACATGGGGCTGCATGGTATAAAAGACTGGAGGGAAAGGAATGATGTTAGTTACATGGGACTGCATGGTATAGAAGAATGTAAGGAAGAGAGATTATTTACATGGGACTGTATCATATAGAAAACTGGTGGGAGAGGACTGGTGTTATTTACTTGGGACTGCATGGTATAGAAGACTGGAGGAAGAGGACAAGCATTATAATTTATGGGGGCACTACAGATAATATTATATCTCTAGGGGGTATGGCAGGAGGCATTATAATTACAGGGGGCACTGCAGGGAACATTAGAAATACAGTGAGCATTGGTGGCAGCCATTACTACTACTGAGGGCTCTATAGAAGTGCCTTATAGATTGGCCTTATTTCTATTAGGGGTGCCCTGTAGGGGGGCCTTATTGGTACTGAGGGCACTGTAGGGAGCCTTATAACCACTGGGGGTACTATTGGGAGGGGGGACTTCCGCCTAGCAGTGAGTCCGGTGACGTCTCTGGTACTAATGGACAAGCTTTAGCGCCGCCCTAGCCTGTAAAGCCGCCCATCAGTGTCGGTGACGTCTCTGGTTAGCAGTGTAAAAATGTTAACATAACAGCCCAGGGCAAAGGAGAGCGTTGGACTATGAAATGAGGGGCTAAGTGGGGGGAGAAGGGTTATGTCCAGGGGAGGTCGGGGGGCCCAGGTACATTCCTTGCACAGGGGCCCTTTGCTGTCTGTGTCCGCCCTGATCTTCTACATTATTTGTATTCAGGGTCTCTGAGTACAAATAATATAGTAGATGTCACCTGCAGTCCCATGTAACACCACAGATAACACAGTGATAACTCTCTGAGTACAGATAATGTAGTAGATGTTACCTGCTATCTTAAATGCACTGTTCAAAGCTGGAGCTGCCTCCAGCTTCTTGCCATGTTGCTCATCTGACCTTCACCTCTTGCAGGGAGGACACAGCAGTGTGGCAAGAGAGAGGATCTGCGGACTGCAGCAGAGAACAGGCCTGCAGAAGCCCTGAGTGGGGACAGTATAGAGCCTGGGTGGCAATGCAGCTTAAAGGGTCACGCAGTGCTGTTGAATACATTGTGTAATTTGAGCATTTGGGGCGTCTCTATTATGATCTGCCATTGTGACTCAGGGTTGACCTTTATGGTAAGGATAGTTAATGTAGAAAATACAAAGGTTCCAAATGTCAAACACACACACACACACACACATACTTGAGAGTGAATTTCGGGCACACCTGACTGCAACATGTCTTGTGAGGACTACCATTCCCTGCTATGATATTAACAAGTCAATCACATAGGAATGTTTAAAAGCAATCTGTAACAACAGTTATCACTTGAGCTAGTCAATATGGCTTAAAATAAAGGAAATAGGAAACCTGATTTTTACTATCCTGATGGGGACCGCAAACTTGTTTATAGTGAATTTCGGGGACATCTGTAAACACACACACACACACACACACACATATACACACACACACACTTGATTGTTTTCTTTGCACTGGATGGTTTAGTCACAATGTTACTGACACAGCTTATGTTCCTGTTTCTCCTGTGCTGTGTGGAACTGAGCATTTGCAGTATACTTATTCTGTGTTCAGAGTATGGTGATAAGAGAATGAAGACCACTAGCTCCTGAATACAGAATGCTAAGAGCATCTCAATAGCTGGAAGAGCTTTCTAGCTCTGATTAATCTCATAGATCTTGGTAAGCAGTAAGCGCTTAGTCATTTCTACAGTAAATAATTTCCTCTGCAAGGCTGGCCATTATCCAACTGCCACTAGATAGTGAGGTAACCTTCAGCTGATACAATTCTACTAAATCCTGAGAAACAATTCATTAATGGTATTAAAGAGGACAACAGGACAAAATGAACCAAATTGAAATGTGTGCTACCCAATTGTAGGTAGCGTTTTCCTGACTCCTAAGAAACTGTTCATCAATCCAATTAAAGAGGTCAATAGATAAAACTAACCAGAAAGAAACAAGACACCCAAATATAAACTTTGCTAAAATTGCATGTATTACCCTTCCTCTTCCCACTTCTAAAGCTGTGCAAGTAACAGTTATGCACTGAACTATCTGACAGAAGCACATTTCAATGATGGACCAGCCACTATTGGACCTCCTTCTTCCTTTCATAGATGACAAAGCCCTCCCTCACAGGACCCTCCCTTTAAATTACGAGAAAAGTAGTTTACTTACCACTTCTCCATCACTCATCTGGTGAAAAGCTCATACACATTCAGTGAGAGCTATCTCTCCCGACCCCTTCCCAGCTTCCTCTTGCACATACATATTTGGCTTGGCAGAACATGTATGTGTTTTCTATGAGAAGAGCAGAGAAAGACACTTATGGGGGTGGCTTATGGACCCAGGATAACAAAAAGATTGAGCTAAAATATTCCTTTCTCTTGATCCTTGTCTCCCCAACATCATCTTGGGGGGAGCTCCCCTCACAAATTAGTGTGAGCCAAACCCACCTGTCTTGGTGGGTTCGGCTGACAAAAGATTGTGTATGTATAGTTTAAGGGCCCACTTGCAATGACCCCTGACTGGCAATATAATATGTCAATCAACAATAGTTTAGTACATTCATTTTTAGTAACCATCATACTGTATGGGCACAAACAATCTCTATAATTGTTCATACAGATATTGTCAGTAGCATATTCCCTGTTTACCTGAGGGCATGTGCTACCTAGAAACAATCATTTTATACCATCATAAAAGATGCAATCTCTACAAATGCAGAGTTTCTTTGTTGGTTGATCAATGGGCTTGTTTATATGGCCTAATGGTGAATGAACATTCATATGTGTGTGCTATTATTGGTCTTTGTCAAAGGGCCTTTAGAATCTCATATGGTTGATCTGATATGTTGATATTGTAAGTGGTAGCCAAGTGACTTAGGCCATTCTCAATCTGACCATGACATGTAACATAGCAACTTCTAGTAATTGTAATTCCTCTGATGAAAATGTATACATAGACAACTAGGAGTCAATTTTTGCCTCATGAATGGGCTGTGTCCCTTTACATATTGACCAATTAGTTCTGACAGCTTAACATTTTGAAGGGCATGCCCTTTTGACAGGCATAAGGGTCCATTCACATGACCATAGAAATGGATCCGCATCCGTTCCGCAATTTTGCGGAATGGGTGCGGACCCATTCATTTCAATGGGGCCGCAAAAGATGCGGACAGCACACCGTGTGCTGTCCGCATCCTTTGTTCTGTTCTGCGGCGCCGGAAAAAAGATAAAGCATGTCCTATTCTTGTCCGCAACCGCAGACAAGAATAGGCATTCTCTATATAGCGCTGGCCATGTGCGGTCCGCAAATTGCGGGACGCACGCGGCCGGTATCCGTGTTTTGCAGTTCCGCAATTTGCAGACCGCAAAACACTTACGGTTGTGTGAATGCACCCTAATAGTAACTGGAAAACAATTATTTAAGGGGTTGGCCACTTTTTGGCTACTTGTGATCAATATGCATCTAGGATGACTATATGGCACTTACCAATATTAGCCTTGTTATAGTTTAGTTGATTTTCTGTATTGTCTACTATATTTAATTACCCATTTCCCCTTGACCTATAACATAGTTTGTAAGGCTGAAAAACGACATCAGTTTATCCAGTTCGGCCTGTTATCCTACAAGTTAATCCAGAGGAAGGCAAAAAAAAAACCCTGTGAGGTAGAAGCCAACTTTCCTCACTTTAGGGGAAAACATTCTTTCCTGACTCCAAACAGGCAGTCAGAATAACTCCCTGGTAGGGATGAGCGAACTTGTATTTTCAAGTTTGGCGTACAAGGTTCGGGTTCGGGTTATCTAAGAATTCCGTTATGAATTATGTTACCATGGACCATAACTTATGGCCTGTTGTAGCGGCAATGAATCTCTCAGTTTGGCTGCTTTAATTTGTCTTTTACATATTCTATTTTTTTCCTTATAGTTTTTCAATGCTTCCTCACGACCCTCCTGTTTTAGTGATTTAAATGCTTTATTTTTGTCATTTATTGACCCCTGTACATCTCAATTTATCCACATTGTTTTTTTTCTTGTTCCTTATCCTTGTATTCCCATAAGGATGCTTGTAACCCCTTAGTGACCAGTCTTTTTACAGTGGTCACTAAGGGGACTTAGGCTGGGCTGCCGCTTTTTTACAGTGGTGCAGTCTAAGCGCTGCAATGGTGCCCGTCGCATGTAAAGTGCTGACAGAGGGAGCAGACTCCCTCTGTCTCCCATCGGCACCCCGCCATCGCGGGGTGCCGATGTGTGGAAAGGCTGGCAGGGGTCTGATGTAGGCCTCATACCAGCCTTGAGTAATTTTCAGCATGCTACAGTCAATGTCAGAATAGCACTGACATTAAAATGCAATGCATTATAGGGATAATGCACTGCATTTTAAAAGCAATCAAAATACTGTCTGTTATAGTCCCTCTGTAGGACTATTAAGTAGTTAAAAAAAAGGTTAGAAAAAAACATTTATTTTATAAAAAAAATCCCATTAAAAAATTACGCTATTTTTTCCATCAAAAATACGCTTTTCAATGAAAAAATTGCAAAAAAAATCTCATATGTTTGATATTGCCGCGTCTGTAACGAGCCGGACTACATAAATACCATATAAATTATCTCCTATGGTGAACGCCGTAAAAAAATAAAAAAAGACAGAATTGCTCATTTATTCTTATTTGCCACCGAACAAAACGTAATAACAAGCGATCAAAAAGCGTCATTTACTCCAAAATGATACCAATGAAAAATACGAGTCTTCCCACAAAAATCAAGCCCTCACACAACTCCATAGAAATAAAAATAAAAAAGTTATGGGTCTTGGGAAGCGTCAATGCAAAACATTTTTTTCTTTTAAAAAAAGGGGGTTTATTGCAAAAAAGGTAGTAAAACATTAAAAAAAAAAAAGCTATAGGTCTTTGGTATTACTGTAAATTGTAAATTTAAAAAGAATAAAGATATTATGGTATTTATATTTAAAAAAAAAGCAGTAAAATTTATAACGTAAAAATGTATCAGTGGCAGTATTGCAGTTTTTCCCAGAAAGAGTTATGCCTACCCCAAAATGGTGTCATTAAAAACTACAACTTGTCCCACAAAAAACAAGCCCTCATACAGCTATATAGATGGAAAAATATTAAAGTTATAGCTTTTGAAACGTGACAATGAAAAAAGGAAGAAAAACGCTGGGTCAGTGAGGCCCAAAACAGCCTGGTCAACAGGGGCTGGCTGGCAAATTTTGGCCTGGGGGGCAAGCACACAGCACTGGCCCATGTGTAGCGGCCCACCCTTAACCTGTTTAACTCCGCCTACCATAAAGGCGGTATAGGTAAAATGGCTTAAAATCGTTAAAAGGCAGCAGCTGGTTGTGTTTTCATGTTGGATCCCAGATACAGAACATGGCTGAGTCCATAGCAACAGCTTGATCATTAGAGGGACCAGATTTACAAACTCCTGAGCTGAAGAGACTCCATTAACTATAATGGGATCTGCTCAGGATGCTGCTCCTTTACCGGACAAAAAGGTCTTGCATGCAGAGCTTTTCTGCCCGGTCTTTTTAACAGAATCTGTGACCCAAACGCAAATGTGAATGGATAGTATTAGACGTATAACATCAGATGTCTGTTTAATACACAAATACAAAGCAAGAACCAAGATCACTACATACACAGCACCAGAACCAAGATCACTACATACACACAGCACCACAACCAAACCTATAAGTCAAACACAGCACCAGAACCAAGTTCTCTACATAAATACAGCACCAGAACCAAACCTATAAGTCAAACACAGAACCAGAAACAAGTTCAATGCATCAATACAGCACCAGAACCAGGCCCATATGTCAAATACAGCAACAAAATCAACAAGAAATATAGCACCATAACAAAACCCATAAGTCAAATACAGCACCAGAACCAAGTTCTCTACATAAATACAGCACCAGAGCAAAGTTCACTACATAAATACAGCACCAGAACCAAGTTATCTACATAAATACAGCACCAAAACCAAGTTCTCTACATAAATACATCACCAGAACCAAGCTCTCTACATAAATACATCACCAGAACCAAGTTCTCTACATAAATACAGCACCAGAACAAAGTTCACTACATAAATACAGCACCAGAACCAAGTTCTCTACATAAATACATCACCAGAACCAAGTTCTCTACATAAATACAGCACCAGAACAAAGTTCACTACATAAATACATCACCAGATTTTAAAAGTTCAGTACAGATACCATCTGAGTAGTCAGGTCAGCCCTCGCCATATGACCTCGTACAATGTAAAACTACAGCTCCCAGTATGGCCTGAACAAGTGTAAAGGGATGCTGGGAGTTGTTGTTGTGCAAAACAGCATGCTACCACCCATCATCACCTGTAGGTCATCCAGGTGATTACAACACTCATCATACACAGTCAGTAGCAAAATAATTATTTCCATTTAGCAACTTACAGGTGACGTCTCTTCCTGAGTTCTTCCCCATCTGGTTCAGACCACCATGATGACTCCTCCCATCCACAATGAAGCTCTGCAGATTTTGCCGAGAAGATGTCTTCAGCTTCTCTCTTTACCAATACATTGGCACCCTGCATACTGACACAAACTCATCTTAGTGCCACATGCTGAGCCCTATGTATATAGTGCCACATGCTCTGAGCCCTATGTATATAGTGCCACATACTCTGAGCCCTATGTATATAGTGCCACATGCTCTGAGCCCTATGTATATAGTGCCACATACTCTGAGCCCTATGCATATAGTGCCACATACACTGTGCCCTCTGTATATAGTGCCACATACTCTGAGCCCTATGTATATAGTGCCACATACTCTGAGCCCTATGTATATAGTGCCACATACTCTGAGCCCTATGTATATAGTGCCATATACACTGTGCCCCTTGTATACAGTGCCATATGCCCTCTGTGTATAGTGCTACATGCTCTGTGCCCTCTGTATATAGTGCCACACATAGTGCCCCTAATGCTAGTGCCACATGCTTGGTGCCCCTTATAAAAAGTGCCTCTTATATGTACCCCCTTTATGTATTGTGCCTCTTATATGTGCGCATTTGTGTATAGTGCCCCTTCAGTGTGCCCCTTTTATGTATAGTGCCTCTTCTGAGTGCCCCCTGAATACAGTGTACACATCTAGCTTATAATACTCGGTAAAAGCTAGAATACAGTGGGTGAGACGTCACTGGCTGATGGTCACATGACAAGCTAGATGCAGTGAGTATATATAGTATATAAAGCAGTGTATATAATATATATCTGTACACACTGCATCTATTATACCTCATACCTCACATATCAGTACACTGCTGTATATACTATATATCTGTACACACTGCATCTATTATACTTCGTACCTCACATATCAGTACACTGCTGTATATACTATATACCTGTACACACTGCATCTATTATACCTCATACCTCACATATCAGTACACTGCTGTATATACTATATATCTGTACTACACTGCATCTATTATACTTTTATAATACATGCAGTATATACAGATATATAGTATATACAGCAGCAGGCTCGGACTGGCCCACCAGAGGACCGGAGGATCCTCCGGTAGGCCCCAAGCCCCCCGCTGCCGCATACCTCCCAACCAGTGGCGTAGCTATAGGGGTCGCAGCGGTCGCAGTTGCAACCGGGCCCCTAAGCCAGGGGGGCCCCGAGGGCTCCCCTTGCCACTTCCAGGGCCGCACCGCCAATTAGCCAGGTGCGGCGCGGCCCTGCGCACAGATAGGGGCAGAGGGAGATGAGCGCTTCCATTGTGGAAGCGCTCATCTCAATAGTCATCTGTATCGCCGTCCTCAGGACGGCGATACAGATGCCTGTATTGTACTGGGGCAGGGGAGGGAGAGGCGTCTCCCCTGCCCGTTCCTCTGATAGGCTGCAGGCACTGGGCCTGCAGCCTATCAGAGGCCGGCTCAGGCGGCGCGATGACGTCATCGCGCCGCCTGAGCCGTACAGCGCGGGACACAGGCCGGAAGAGGCCTGCATCGCATCGCTGCCAGCACCATGGAGGTAAGTATAAGTGTTAATTTTATTTTTTTTTATTGTAGCAGTCACCGACCGGAGCTCAATTGGGGGCATTTTGGGGGCATTTTTACTGGCACATGGGGGCACTGGGGGCATTTTACTGGCACATAGGGGCATTTTTACTGGCACATGGGGGCACTGTGGGCATTTTACTGGCACATGGGGGCACTGTGGGCATTTTACTGGCACATGGGGGCACTGTGGGCATTTTTACTGGCACATGGGGGCACTGTGGGCATTTTACTGGCACATGGGGGCACTGGGGGCATTTTTACTGGTACTGGGGGCATTTTTACTGGCACATGGGGGCACTGGGGGCATTTTACTGGCACAGGGCATTTTTGCTGGCACATGGGGGCACTGGGGGCATTTTTACTGGCACATGGGGGCACTGGGGGCATTTTTACTGGCACATGGGGGCATTTTTACTGGCACATGGGGGCACTGTGGGCATTTTACTGGCACATGGGGGCACTGTGGGCATTTTTACTGGCACATGGGGGCACTGTGGGCATTTTACTGGCACATGGGGGCACTGTGGGCATTTTTACTGGCACATGGGGGCACTGTGGGCATTTTTACTGGCACATGGGGGCACTGGGGGCATTTTTACTGGTACTGGGGGCATTTTACCGGCACATGGGGGCACTGGGGGCATTTTACTGGCACGGGGCATTTTTGCTGGCACATGGGGGCACTGGGGGCATTTTTACTGGCACATAGGGGCATTTTTACTGGCACATGGGGGCACTGGGGGCATTTTTACTGGCACATGGGGGCACTGGGGGCATTTTTACTGGCACATGGGGGCATTTTTACTGGCACATGGGGGCACTGGGGGCATTTTTACTGGCATATGGGGGCACTGGGGGCATTTTACTGGCACGGGGCATTTTTACTGGAACATGGGGGCACTGGGGGCATTTTTACTGGCACATGGGGGCACTGGGGGCATTTTACTGGCACGGGGCATTTTTACTGGCATTTTTACTGGCACATGGGGGCATTTTTACTGGCACATGGGGCACTGGGGCATTTTTACTGGCACTGGGGGCATTTCTTACTGGCACATGGGGGCATTTCTTTATGGCATGGGAGCACTAGGGGCATTTTTCTGGCACATGGGGGCACTGGGGCATTTCTTACTGGCACATGGGGGCACTGGGGCATTTCTTACTGGCACATGGGGGCACTGGGGGCATTTCTTACTGGCACATGATTTTGGGGGGGAATCAATGGGGGGAACTTCTGGCGCATTATTGGGGCACTTCTTACTGGCACATTGGAAGCATTATTACTTCTGGGGCACAGTGGGGACATTAGTACTGTGGGGGGCACTATTACTGTGGGGGGCACCCTGGCACAGTATCAGCGCAGTTATTTCTGGGGCACGTTATGTTCACACTATTACGGGACAGTATTTGCTTGGCGCAGTTATTTTAGGACACTGTGCCAATAATTATTGAAGGGCACTATCTGTGTGGTATTAGTGGCACAGTACTGGGGGTGTAGGATGATTTGTCCAGAAGATGGGAGGATGATGGAAAAGTAGTAAACTAAGATTTTTTTTCTGTCAAACTGCAGAGATAAGAAATGGCTGAAAAATGGCGTCTGGTCTGAAAGGAGAAGATGAGGAAAGAGAAGATCTACATCCGAGGAGATGTCACTGGATGTAAGAGGTATGGGGCGCTGTATTATACTGGATGTAAGAGGTATGGGGCGCTGTATTATACTGGATGTAAGAGGTATGGGGCGCTGTATTATACTGGATGTAAGAGGTATGAGGCGCTGTATTATACTGGATGTAGGAGGTATTGGGCGCTATATTAGGCGGGGGGGGGCCAAGCTGAACTCTTGCACCAGGGCCCATGAGCCTTTAGCTACGCCCTGCTCCCAACTGTCCCGGATCCAGCCTCTGGCAGCTGTCTCTGCGTCCATAGGACGTAGAGACAGTTGCCTGTTGCAGGAAGGAGCAGACAGCCGAAATCGGCTGTCTGCTTCTTCCATCCTCCCTCCTGTCCCCCCTGCAGCTCTCCGTACCTCCCAGGCATGCCTCAGGTCTCGGCGGGGGGCGGGGCCGGCCGGCAGCATAGGCTCCGCCCCCTTCAGACATGAGAAGAAGATCTGCTCTGATGATGCTGGCCCTGCTGCTATGAAAAAGGTAAGTATAATTTTTTTTTAACTTTCTGTACACTGTGTTTATTATCCCTTGACTGTGACATCACTGTGTTTATTATCCCTTGACTGTGATATCACTGTGTTTATTATCCCTGTACTGTGACATCACTGTGTTTATTATCCCTGGACTGTGACATCACTGTGTTTATTATCCCTGGACTGTGACATCACTGTGTTTATTATCCCTACACTGTGACATCACGTACAGGGATAATAAACACAGTGATGTCAAAGTCCAGGGATAATAAACACAGCGATGTCACTGTACAGGGATAATAAACACAGTGATGTCACTGTACAGGGATAATAAACACAGTGATGTCACTGTACAGGGATAATAAACACAGTGATGTCACAGTACAGGGATAATAAACACAGTGATGTCACAGTACAGGGATAATACACAAAGCAATGTCACTGTACAGGGATAATACACACAGTGATGTCACTGTACAGGGATAATAAACACAGTGATGTCACCGTACAGGGATAATAAACACAGTGATGTCACAGTACAGGGATAACAAACACAGATATTTCTTTATGGTGGGCCCCAAGAATTATTTCCTCTGGTGGGCCCTAGGTACTCCAGTCCGACCCTGTACAGCAGTGTACTGATATGTGAGATACAGCGTATATTAGATGTAGTGTGTACAGATATATATATAGTATATACAGCAGTGTACTGACATGGGAGGTGTGATGTATAATAGATGCAGTGTGTACATATATAGTACACTCTGTAGTGTGTACTGTGTACTGATAAGTGAGGTACGAAGTATAATAAATGCAGTGGGTAAACGTATATAGTATATACAGCAGTGTACTGATATGTGAGGTATGAGGTATAATAGATGCAGTGTGTACAGATATATAGTATACCTCGTACCTCACATATCAGTACACTGCTGTATATACTATATATCTGTACACACTGCATCTATTATACCTCATACCTCACATATCAGTACACTGCTGTGTATACAATATACGTTTACCCACTGCATTTATTATATCTTGTACCTGACGTATCAGTACTCTGTGTGTAGACTATGTGTCAGGTGTGAGGTATAAAAGATGCAGTGTGTACAGATATATGTGGACAGTCATATATTGTCACTGTGTGAGGCATTGGAGGTTGTAGTTAAGATTCCGGTCAGTTTTAGGGACAGGATTAGCATTAGTGTTAGTATATTAGGGCCGGTATTAGACTTAGAGGTCAGTATTGGGGTTTGGGGCTAGTATTAGGGTTAGGGGTCAGTATTGGGGTTAGGGGCCAGTATTGGGGTTAGGGGCCAGTATTGGGGTTAGGCGTAGTATTAGCATAATACTACATTCAGACGACCGAAAGTGTTAAGCAGTCCCCAAATTGTGGATGCGCAAAACACATTTTGCGGAACGCACAGTGCCAGCACTATATAAAAATGCATATTTTTGCGGACAAGAATAGGACACATGCTCTATATTTTTTGTGGGGCCACGGAACGGAGCTACGGATGTGGATAGTGCATGGTTTGTGTGTCCGCATCTTTTGCGGTCCCATTGAAATGAATGGGTCTGCACCCAGTCCGCAAAATTGAGGAATGGATGCAGACCCAGAAATATGGTCGTCTGAATGCACCCTTAGGGCCAGTATTGGGGTTAGAGGCAACATTAGGGTACATTCACATGATGATATTTCCATTCACTTCAATGGGGCTGCAAATCCATAGTTCCGTTCCACGACCCTGCAAAAAACATAGAGCATGCCCTATTCTTGACCGCAATTGCAGACGAGAACAGGCATTTCTATCATAGGGCTGGGCATGTACGTTCCACAAAATGTGGAATGCACATGGTCAGTATACATGTTTGTGGAATTGTGCAATTGTGGACCGCAAAACAAATATGGTCAGGTGAATGTAGCCTTAGGGTTAGTGGTCAGTAGTAGGGTTAGGGGTCAGTATGGTGTAGTATTAGAGTTAGAGAAAGTATCATGGGTCAGCAAGTACCGTATTTTAGGGTTAGCGGTCAATATTAGGGTTAGGGACAGTATTAGAGGTCAGTATTAGGGTTGGGGGGTCCAGGGTTAGAGGTCAGTACTAGGCTAGGGGTCAGTACTAGGGTTAGGGATGGGACAATGCCAGTATTAGGGAGGTGAGACAGGGCCAGTATTAGGAGTCAATACTAGGGGGTCAGGGGCCAGTATCAGGGTTAGGGGTCCAAAGTTAGAGGTCAGTACCAAAGTAGGGGTCAGAGGCCAGTGCTAGGGTTAGGGGTCAGGGGCCAGTATTAGGGGTCAGAGGCCTGTATTAGGGTTGGGGTCAATGCAGGGTCAGTATTGAGGGTCAGAGGCTAGGGTTAGGGGTAAAGCAGGGCCAGTATTGGGGGCCAGTAGCCAGTATTAGGGTAAGACAGGGCCAGTATTGGGGGTCAGAAATAGGGAGGCAAGGGACAGTATTAGGTTTAGGGCTGCATGTAGAGTGGGAGGGCAGTTTATACTTACCTGTCCAGGCGAGGTCCCACGATACAGACCCGGCCTCTTCTGGTGGGTCTGCTCCTGAGGAACGTTGCAGGCGGCGTGATGACGTCATCGCGCTGCCTGTGTCACCTCAGTGCGCCGGCCACCGGGAATAGCGGAGCAGGGAACCAGTAGTTCCCTCGTTCCGCCGGCGCTGGCTGCTGCAGGCACAATTGTATCTGCATCTAGTGGATGCAGATACAATTGAATTTAGTAGCCGCATCGGCCCTGACACACACCGGGTCGGGGGGCATCTGCCCTCCTGCCCCCCTGCCCAGCCCGCCCCTGCTGGTCACTAAGGGGTTAAAAATATTCCATTTTGTGGCTGCAGTTTTATTTTTGAGGACATTGTACCAGTTAGTTAGGCTTAGCTGGTCAAGTTTTACGTTTTGGAAGTTTGGAGTTTATTTGCCTCCCTGAAAAAACACTCTTTTGAATGTTACCTCTGGGACCCACACCTATACTTAGAACGGAGCCCGCAAAATGCCAGAAGGCACACCCTACACATGTGGCGGCACTTCATTTATTTATATGGGAGTACCGAAAGAAGCCAATCGATACACTTGGCTAATTACGGAAGTCCCGTTGAAATGAATGGGAAGTGTGCTGCGCAAGCACGGCCACTGCTCCATTCACTTTTATGGGGCTTACGGAAATAGCCAGGCTATCGCTCTCATGGTTTAGCCACTTCCATAGAAATGAACGGAGGGTGGCTGCGTATGTGCAGTGCTCCGTCTGGCACTTTGCGGTCTCCATTCTAAGTATACGTAGGTCTGGGTCACAGAGGTGGGGGCATATCATACTGAATCATACCCTTTCAGCAGAGTGCTCATAAAGATACCTGTATGAATTGTGTGGCATAACTACTCCTGCAGCCTGTCAGAAAGGATCCTGTCACGACAGGGAAACAAGGGATAGTGTGCCCTGTCTGAACCCCACCTCTTTCCCTGCCTACTTACAGTAGATGCCCTAGGCGGCAAAACCGTAACTTGGAGACGGTCCCTATGCTGAGTACGTGCACAGGGAAGGGAAGGGAACACAGGGAAAGATGAACACAGACAGAACAAACACAATAGCAGAAAAGTCAGCAAGCCAAGTCAAGAACAGGAGGTCACGTCAAATACCGAGGGGAATCGCAAAAGCGTAGTCTAAGTCTGAAGCCAGAAGCCAAAATCCAATATACCAATAATCCAACAGCAAGGTCCAACACACAGCACTGATCTCAGAAGACTAATCACAGGCATATGAGTGAGGCAGTTGCCATCTTTAAATAGCCCGCGCAGGATCATGTGATGTGGCCAGCATCACATGACCTGAGGCGGAGCAAGCTGTCCAAACAATATGTAAAGTAGCCATGTGGTGCTGATCACACCACAAACAGAGAATTAACTCATGAAGTGCTGGCTGACAAGACCAGCACTTCAATTCCCTATTGCTCGTCTCTAGGGGGGCGGAGAGGTCTGCGATGTCGTGCAGAGGGAGCGCGACGCCGACCTCGCGTGACAGATCCATTAATGGAGGAGGGAAGTATTGAACCAGAGAGCTACGTGTTAGCCTCCTACTGTACCCCAGATCACAAAGGAAAAAGCAAAAAAAACCCAGATCACAAAGCAAATTATTAGCCCCTCTTCTATCCCATGCCACCAGGGAAAAAAAAAACATCTTCGACCTTAGATTACCAGGGAAGGAAAGAATATCCTGGACCACCACAGCTAATGACGTTAAACACTTCACTACCTTAGACCACAAGGGAACTTTTTACTAGTAAGAAATAGGGATGAGCGAATCTATTCGCTGATTCGTATCGAATCTTCTCCGAAGTAAATCCGGATTTGCTTCATATTATTCGTAAATCTTCGCAAAACTTTGAACGCTAACGATACGTATGAAACATACGAAACGTACGCATTCTGCGTGAGGCGGGAAAATGACGATACGAAGATACGCCCCCCCCTCAGAACTGGAAAAAACCAGCCCGGCCCACCGGGATCTAACTATTTGCACGTATAGGGAGTGAAGACTCCTCCCTCAGTACTCCACCCTCCTCTGAACCAGTTTAGACCAGCCCTGAACACTGGGCTTGTAGCAAGCATGGCTGAAGAGCTGCATCCCAACTGGAACCAGATGGCCTTTGGGGATGAGTTCCCTGAATCTCCGCCCGCTTCAGACATCAGGGTTTCACGCTCTGAACTGAAGGCAAGTAAACCACTGACAGTGCCCTTATTCTCCTTACCGCCTGCGGAGTTAGCTGCGCTTTGTGAGGCGGTTCTTTGTCATCAGGCAGCTGGTGCATCTGCTGTGGCTGCTGCGGCTGAAGCATCTGCTGTGGCTCGTGCGGCGGAGGTGGCTGGAGCGTCCACTTTGCAGCCCAGGAGAAGATCCACGACAACACATTCCATAAGGCAGAACCCGATTGTGCTACCATCGGTGATGGCCCATGCGCAGACCCTCTGGGACTATAAAAACACCGTGGAGGACTGGGTCATCCAGGTACTGGACCACCCTAGGCCGGGAGATCCTGCATTGGAACGCCGAAAGGGAACGGTCCTGTGGTTTTCCATTGAGAGAGGGTCTGGATTTCTGGCAGATGATGAGGAGTGTTTTGTGGGCCGCAGGTCGGTGAAACGGCCATACCTGCCACAACCTTGGCACAGTCTGTATGTGGGGGATCAGGTGGAGTACACCCTCATGGCGTCCCTGAAAAGCTCCTTTGCAATCGGGGTTACCCTCCTTTCAAAGCCGCTGGTACCTACAACAGAACCTGAAGTGTGGCTGGATGAACCACCAGGTCAAGGACGCTTGCGCTGCCTTCAGGAGTTCCCAGATGGTGTCCTCCGGTTCAGGGAAAAGCCACAGCCACAGCCGGAGCCTCTGATTCCTGGACTGCCAGCACTACCACCACCACAGTCCTTTCAGCTGGACAGCTCAGGAGTACCTATGGGAGCAACACCATGGACTGCACCTGACGAGTGAGAGCTAGTTGGCACTTTTTATGTTTGGTTGTTTGTATTGCCCCCGTTTGACTCTCACCTAGATGGGCATGGCTGTCAGGACTCCCCCCATTCTGCAGAAAAGTCCCAGTTGTGCCTGAGCGCCTATTTTTCTCCCCCCCCCCCTTCTCAGGTTATTTGGGAGCCCCCTTTGCAAAAAGGGTTCTCTATTTGCTGATATTTTCTATTATCCATGTGGATTACACGTTATCTGTTTGGATTATAATATTACCTCACATGGATTACAATTGAATTTTGGACTATGTGTTTCAGACAGTGTTTTATCATGCTAAGGAGCCACGAGGAGAGACTCTAACGTATATCTGAGCCTTTTATGCTTGCAAATGTGAAATTGATTGCACTAAAATGTTTGCATACTTATGTCTTTGTTGTATTTTAGCTACACTGTTTTCACTGGTTCAGCACTTTAGCCCATTGTGTGTATTCTTTTTCAGGTACTGTAATGTAATGTATGTGTCCTATTATGCACTTAATGTCCAGTGTTTTTAGTAAACTATGCAGTTAGCTGGATAGCTAACAGTGAGCACCTTATTTTTCTACCTCATATGGACTGCCTCTAAAGACTGTACGCCGTGGGCTAGCCTCTTGCGTATGACACATTCGCGCGTTAATAGTACGCTAAGGATTCGTATGCACTTTTGTACGCTAATCCTTGCATATTGCATACTTTTAACTACGCTGACTTTACGTTTGTAATTTGTGCAGGAATGTTCGCAAAACAACGATTGTTTTTTTTAACGTAGATTCGACCGAATAAATTTGTTTAAGTACGAATCTTGTCATAAATTCGGCGAATATTCGGCGAAGCGAATTTTGGATGATTCGCTCATCTCTAGTAAGAAATAATATTTTCCTTTTTTTTCTTCTATGTAACCTTGGTTGCTAGTCCAGTGAGTCTTACTGTCTGAATAATATGATTTATTAGTGTATTATATATGGATACCTTCACCTTATATAGTGATAAAATAATGTATACTGTAGCATATAATATTTTTTTTATATTAGATGGATTCAGGTATAGCATTTTCAGTAAGGTTTAGCTGCTTCAAGATGCAATTCATCTTAATAAGTTCCAAACTCAAAATCATTCCTAATATATTAAATTTGTATTTTGCTATTCATTACAATGTCTATATCCCTGTCTGAAGTCATATTTATTATCCCTCAAGCTTATATTTTTGTGTGTATATTCATTTTTTTTAACTGTTCTCCAGACATTGAAATCATAGCACATTTTTCATGAGCATTTCATTTGCCATACTTAACCCATAAAAGCCTTTCATCTCATATCTTCTTTTTATCATAATCATACAATAAAAGACAAAATGAAAAAGGAGCATTATAGCTTCTTGACCATTCATGATGGCGTCTGGAAACCCCTATATATTAAAAAAGCTGAATGAAATATTCAGAGACTGGAATTCAGCATGAATGACACTCAGCAAAAATAACAATCAAATGAATTGCATGGCAGTAAATCTGGCTCACTTCTGGAGAGAGAGCTCCATTACTGCTCACATTAATAACTAGGAGGAAGGAAGAAAGAGGGACGCTTCTTAAATGGTTCTTGATTCTGTGGTTTGAATATCAGCAGCTTTTCGGCTGGTCAAGAAATGCTTTGTGGAAGACATGGTCAGATGAGCTAGAAGGTCACTTCCTAAACACATTTGTCTTAAAGAAACCATTCCTAGAATGAATCAGCATAATTTATAGTTGTTGTTTTTTTTTTAGATGTTTTTTTTTTAAATCACACAGAACTGAATACATATCTACAACGTTATGTTGACCTAGAATATATTTATATGTTTCTCAGTGGCACAGAGCTGAATATATTTACCATGCCTAGCCTTACATTCCCATATGTTGTTGTTTATGTACTATATATCACCATTGACTAAACCCATTCAGAAATGGCAAGATCCACAGATTGCAATTGACATCTACAGGCTGAAAAAGATATTACACACTAGCTAATAAACAAGATATAAACTCCATGTATGTAATAGATAATTGTTAGAAAATTATCATATCATGGACTGAAATAGTTGCACCTCATTTATTATATCACTAGTGATATGACTGCACGAAAAGAACTGTTTAAGTTTTGATGTTTGAGGAAAGCACATTATGTTTTAGGATTGGCTATGAGGTTCCAAGTGTTGTTAGGCATCGGCTGCATAATTAGTGGTGTCACATATATGAAAGTGAATTGAATAACACAATGAGCATAGCTCAACACAACATACATCTGATACAAGTCAAATTCTATTGACTGGAAAAAAAAATAGTACAATTCATCTAGTTGAGTCCTGCTGGTCTGCACAGTGTTAGGCTAGGGCTACACGACGACAGTTGTCGCGCGACTTCTTGTCGCACCAAAGTCGCGCGACAATTTTTATAATGGAAGTCTATGGTGTCGCACTGCGACATGCGACATGCTGCGACTGCGACACGACAGTCGCAAAAAATCCAAACTTGCTGGATTTTGTGTCGCATATCGCATGTCGCTAGCGACAATGGCTCCATAGAGAATAATGGATGTCGCATGCGACTGCGACATGAGTGCGACATGTTTGCGACAGGGTTTTGTTTGGGTGTCTAGGATGTTGCCTGTCTGAAAACTTATAAATTCCTGTTTGTGTCAGGTGCTTTGAGCAGACCATTGTGGAGAGCATTTGGGGCAAGAGAAGACAGGTATATCTTTTCTTCAGGGTGCATTTTAAATTGTTTAGTAAAACTATGCTTTTTAGCATTATTTTAAATTATATTGTTTGTTAAGGGGGATGGTTTTGTGTGAATTTACAATGCTCATAAAGTGCAAAATCTGAATGTTTGTGCCTTCTCCAGGCTTAAAGTTTAGTGCTTGCTGTGTGTGTTGGTTATGGTTTTTCCTTTTTCACCAAACTACCTGTTTTTTTAATCCTTTATGTTTGGGATTAGTAATATGTTAGTAGCATATCAAGGTGCCTGGCAAGTTCCCCATAGTGTTTCACTGACCATTATAAGGAATGTGTATTGAAAACTAATGTGTTTATTAGATGACACGTTTCTCTATGCAGTGTTGTGTATTAACTTTACCCACCAGAGTCTGCATGCTTTGACGTGCAGTATGTCCCCCTTTTGCTAAGGTTTGTGTGGATGAATTTTAGTTTTGGTCTGAGGTGATTGTTTTTTGGCTTTCGAATTTAGTTGTTAAATCTTGACTTCAGTGCTCATTTCACATGCTTTCTGGTGATTAGTCTGTGTGTTTCTGTGTAATGACAAGTATGTCGCCAGCATTTACTTAATATATATGCTGGCTTGGTAATATGCCTTAGAACAGGCATATATACTCTAGAAATGACTGAATGCCCCATACTTTAAATTACACAGAACAGTATAGTAATCTCTGGCTAGTGGTTCTCCACAGAACAGTCCTTATCTCAGCAATACCTTGTGTGATGGCAGATTTGTTGTTGGTTTGTTTTTGGTGTTGCATATGTGATAATGAATAACTATCTTGAGGGTAGCTTATCAATAGTATGAAAGTGAGTCTGTCACCTTATTTTGACCAATATAACTAAGCACACTGGGCCACAGAAGATTGCAGACATATCCCAGACATACCTGTGTGCACTGTGTGTGTATTACATGTCACATCCCAGACATACCTATGTGCAGTTTGTGTCTGTATTACATGTTCAGAAAAAGCACGTACTATTGGGCTCTGATATACAATCAAAGGGGCTTATATCAACATTATATAAGAAAGTATTGGAGGGGTGCGATGTCAGGAAGCCAGAGTATCTACTTAAATGGGAGCGGGAACTTGGTATTTCTTTCTCAGATGTAGAAGTTAGGCAGGTACTGGGCAATTCACATGGCATCTCCAGATGTATCCACATCCAGGAAAACTCATTTAAGATTGTAAGTCGGTGGTACCATACTCCAGAAATTTTGAATAAGATGGATTTATCTCCTACTCCTGAATGCTGGAGATACCATGTTGAAGTAGGGTCGCTTCTACATATGTGGTGGAACTGCCCAGCCATTAGTTCTTTTTGGGGGCAGGTTCAAAGATCTATTAATGAGATATGTTCCGAGTCTATTAGCTTAACACCCCATATGGTACTGCTTAACCTGCCAAACCCAGATATTGATATTCATATTCATAAACCGCACCTTCTCAATTATCTTATAATGGCAGCAAAATTGGTTATCCCCAGATATTGGCTGAGCGTTAAGTGCCCTTCACATCAGGAATGGATTGACAAAGTACAAGAGCTCTTTCGCTTTGAGGAGATGCATAGCTGGTTCTCTCTTTCTCATGATAAATTTCAGATAGTATGGTCTCGTTGGGTGAAGTGGCGAAAACAGATGGAAAAGAACTAAGGTGGAGCGGGAGACAGTTTAGATACGTGCTTGATACGATCGGTAGACTCCAGAGATAGGGATAGTAGATTATGAATGGTGTGGGGCTTAATCTATTATTTTTGCTATAAATGTGTGATATATATTTGGGGTATATATTTGACCTGGAGAAGGGTTTATATGTTTTTCTTTCTTTCTGTTTTGTCTGTTTTTATGTATGTACGGTGCACCACTGCACCTTTAATACCATCTGTACTTGTGTGCTATAATTTAATTATTTGTATAATATATTGGATGTGCAAAGGAATGTAATATATACTTTTTCTAAATAAAAAGAGATTTGCAAAAAAGATTAAAAAAAAAAAAAAAAAAAGAAAAAAGAAAAAGCACTTTTATTCTGCAGGAAAACAGATCCCAACTGCCCAAAGCAAACCAGACTGAAGAGAGGAGGGCTGCTTTAGCTGCTGATATCCTGGTAGTCTTTGCATATAGCGCAAAGATTTATCTTCAAACTGTCAAATCAGGTATATATTTTCATTGTACACATTTAAAGGAATCTGTTACCAGGATATTCACTATTGAAGTTAAGTCATAGTCTAATATCACATAGTACCTAGATGTGCCTTTGTGTATGCAATAGATGATTAGTATATAGTGAAAAACCATTTTATTTGTTATGCAAATGAGCCAGTAAGGTGTCCAGAGGGACGTCATTCTTGCATGAAGGAGCACAGGCACACCTCCCCTGATAGTGGCCAAATCCCCCCCCCTCATGCTGGGTGCAGGGAAAAGGGGGGCAGAGTTATGGCTTGAATATGATATAGGAGTCTTGTGTGGGCTCCTTTCTGCCAGAGTGACACCTCTGTGAGCACCTTTCTGGCTCACTTGTATCCCCAAAAAAGTTGTTTTGCGGAATATACCAAACATATATTTTCGAAACCAAGGCACATGTGGAAATAAGGTGTTTTGTGCTATTAGGCTATGGCGTGACTTTGATAGCGAATATTCTGATGTCACATTACCTTTCATTTCAAATTGCAATGGTCATTTTAAGTCCAGATATTTGGTTTTTTATAATTTATTGACTTATTGGACAATATTTTCCTGTTAGATTTTCATCAGAATGGCTTCCTCACGTTTTGAAATTGAGGAGGAAAGTTTAATCACTTCTATTCAAGATTGGCCTTGCATTTGGGATAGTCGCGAAGTCACATATGCTGACAGAGGCCACAAAAACAAGGCATGGGCCGAAGTTTGTGAAATAGTGTATGAAAACTGGTCCACTCTCCCCCAAACTCAGAAAACAAATAAATGTAAGTAATGTTTTTGTTGGCTTTTTATTTTTGTTTATAATTTTTTATTCTAAGATCTATCCATTTATAGTGAAGCAGGTCCAGACAAGATGGCGTTCCTTGAAAGATTGCTATCGAAGGGAGCTAAGAAATGTAAAGGAGTGTGAGCGAAGTGGAAGTTCACCCTCAAAAAGAAAACAATATGTCTACTTTGACAACTCAATTTTCTCCGTCCAGTCATCGAGTCCCGAAGGTAATTTGCCTTTCTGATGCTTATGCTTTTGTAATCTCATATATAGAGATTAATATTGGTTCTTTGTCTCTAAAGCACTTCAGGAAATCTGAATCCCTCTACATCCCAGGAACATGAGCATGACAGCTCTGATGCCTTACAAGAACCAGCAATTGAGCGTGTGGGTGAATCCTCATCCAAAGCACCCAACATGTCAACAATATGGTCTAGAAGAAGACGACAACAAGATGACACCTATCCCCTTAGCAGGGCAATTATCTAGTCTTCTAGATGAATGTCAGCTTCTTGTAGAAGATGGCAATTACCATTTTGCTATGTATGTATTTAGTGTACTGAAAAATATGCCCAAACCAAAAGTGTCTGCATGTCAAAATGACATTTGGAAATACTCTGATGGCACTGATTCCCAAGAGCCTCAACTATCACAAACAATACACACAAACACAATGGCACCAACAGGTATTAGCTCTTCTGGGCCCATACCTTACTTCCCTGCCCAACCACATATATATCAGCCAACATACACTTCTGTCCCTAACACTCAAATTCAATATCAACAAATTAATCCACCAAAACAAGCACCACCATACCAAACATATGCTCCCTCCTATCACAATCCCCAGTTCCCTAATCAAATGCCTCATGTCCAACCACATTACTCTGGCCAAATCCCAAATAACATGCAAGCAACCACAAATCCTTACCATCAAACATCTAACCAAACATATGTCAATCCTCCCCAATTAGAACACGTTTCCACGGTTTCATCCCAACCCACATCTGCTCCAAGTTCACAACAGTGGAGAGATATTCCAAATCATGAAGTTAGACCTTCTTCAAATATGTCTGCATCTGGGGCCTCGCATTCCAGCCACTGCTCTGGAACCCCATCTGCAGCCGCCACTCCTGAACCGGATTTTGGTAACTTTTCTGATTAAACACACATATAATGTCTTTAACCGGTTTGAAAAATAGCTAAGAGCAATGCCATACAGAACATAGCATACATATTCCAGACATACCTGTGTGCACTTTGTTAGGATATTACATGTAGATGAACAAACCTTTTTTTCAACAGGAAAACACCTCAAAAGTGGGCAGCTGTGCTGCTGATGAAAATATGACTGCAAAGGAAAGGGCTGCTTTAGCTGT
>ONZH01014323.1:0-62063 GCA_900303285.1 Rhinella marina
TATATAAAATTATTTTGCAAGAGAAGCACAGTACAGTGCCAAAGAAAAGGCCTATTTTTTAATATTTCTAGGTACACAGCCGTGTACTAACAGTTTCAGACGGTGTGTATTAACACCACGTATATAAAATTATTTTGCAAGAGAACGCACAGTACAGTGCCAATGAAAAGGCCTATTTTTTTTATATTTCTAGGTACACAGCCGTGTACTAACAGTTCAGACGGTGTGTATTAACACCACGTATATAAAATTATTTGCAAGAGAACGCACAGTACAGGTGCCAAAGAAAAGGCCTATTTTTTTAATATTTCTAGGTACACAGCCGTGTACTAACAGTTCAGACGGTGTGTATTAACACCACGTATATAAAATTATTTTGCAAGAGAACGCACAGTACAGTGCCAATGAAAAGGCCTATTTTTTTTTATATTTCTAGTACACAGCCGTGTACTAACAGTTCAGACGGTGTGTATTAACACCACGTATATAAAATTATTTTGCAAGAGAACGCACAGTACAGGTGCCAAGAAAAGGCCTATTTTTTTTATATTTCTAGGTACAACAGCCGTGTACTAACAGTTCAGACGGTGTGTATTAACACCACGTATATAAAATTATTTTGCAAGAGAACGCACAGTACAGGTGCCAAAAGAAAAGGGCCTATTTTTTTAATATTCTAGTACACAGCCGTGTACTAACAGTTCAGACGGTGTGATATTAACACCACGTATATAAAATTATTTTGCAAGAGAACCACAGTACAGGTGCCAATGAAAAGGCCTATTTTTTTATATTTCTAGGTACACAGCCGTGTACTAACAGTTCAGACGGTGTGTATTAACACCACGTATATAAAATTATTTTGCAAGAGAACGCACAGTACAGGTGCCAATGAAAAGGCCTATTTTTTTTATATTTCTAGGTACACAGTCGTGTACTAACAGGTCAGACGGTGGGTATTTACACCTGGTATACAAAAAAGGGTATGCAGGCACACAGAACCCAGAACACTAGAGCCAAATAAACTGTATTTAAAAAAAAAAAAAGTACACAGCCGTATACTGCCAGATCAGATTGTGCATATACACACTAGGTATATAACAGGGTTTTGCAGCCAAAAAGAACGCAGAACAGTAGTGCCAAATATAGTTTGGTATGTAGCAGAGCACCTAATACACCACTAATGCCTCTCTCTGTCCCTACTCCAGCAGCTATCCCTGAATACAGCAGCCGTTCTCTGCAGAGTGTATATAGTAGTAAAGCTATCACTGTACTGCACTATAGTAGCCCTGATAAGGCTTTTAATCACGCTCCTGCCTGTCCAACAGCTAAAACCTATCTCTCCCTTCTCCAGCCTCTGTCCCTGACTAAGTTCACGCAGCATATGCGAACGAGCAGGAAGAGCTGAGTTTTTAATATTCGAGGTCACATGGTTTTTCAAGCCAATGCATGTAGACGCCGTTTTCGCGCTGCCAGTGTGCTCCGCGGGCCTGTCATACCCCCCCTGCATGGTGATTGGTGGAAAAAGAGCGCCAGGGAAGGTGGGAGGGGAAACGAATTCTAAGTGCGCCATCGCCATTATACTCGATGAAATCGAGTATGCCGAATAGCGTTGTATTCGATCGAATACCGGCTCGATCGAACACTACTCGCTCATCTCTATACATAACCTTACATTTGTCAGTGTTAAACCTCATCTGCCAATTCTCTGCCCAAGCCTCCAGTCTATCCAGATCCATCTGTAGCAGTGTACTGTCCTCTTCTGTGTTAATTACTTTATCTGCAAAAATTGATATTTTACTGTGCAAGCTTTCCACAAGGTGACACTCTTTGTTTTGGAGTGTCTGAAGATGACCCTCCTAAAAAATTGTTTTGGAGTGTCTGTAGTTGACCCTCATGTAAAATTGTTTTGGAGTGTCTGTAGTTGACCCTCCTAAAAAATTTATTGGAGAAAGGGCCTGTAGGTGGCCCTCCGTAAACATTGTTTGTAAAGAGCGCCAGTTGGCCCTCAGAAACATTGCCTGTTGGCTCAGCGTTTGTGTGCGAAGATGAGGAGGAGGAGAGGATACATAAAGAATCTTCATGTTGAGCTGCTTTCCCCCGGTGGAGATTTGCATTCCGGTGAAATCCAGGCTTTATTCATTTCAATAATCGTCAGCCTGTCAGCGCTGTCAGTTGACAGGCGTGTACGCTTATCAGTGATGATGCCACTAGCTGCACTGAAGACCCACTCTGACAACACACTAGCGGCAGGGCAGGCCAGCACCTCCAAGGCGTACAGCACCAGTTCGGACAACGTGTCCAGCTTTGCAACCCAGTAGTTGTATGGAGCAGAGTGATCACGCAGGATGTTGGTATGGTCATCTAAAGTAAATGTAGAAATCCACAGCACTCCTTCATTTGTTGCAAACCAATGTGATTTTTATTGCAAAATCATTGTGGTAATTCACAGCAATGGCGACGTTTCGGCTACAGACAGCCTTTCTCAAGCAATGATTTGATACAAAATGCAGTCATTTATAGTTAACCTTGTGGGTGTGTACCTTCCCAATGGGTGTGTCTTAACCCCTAAATACACATATACATTTTCTTTCCCCCTATTGTGCATTCAAAAATCCATATATATATACAAATGAACACATATAGTGTGATATATAACATATGCTAGTGTTCTCACCGATATAGGTTGATCTCCCCTGAATTATTTGATCTCTATGCCCCCAGGGTCCCTTAAGGGGATCAAGAGGACATTAGATTTTTTCATGATATAAAGGGCTTTTGCCCCAGGTGCCGATCTATCTTCATCTCAGTGAAAGCATGTATAAACCATGCCTCCTTGCGGACTTGATGTTTGTGATGCCGGGACCATTACAGTGAAGCGGCTGCCAAACACTGAGCTGGTTAAGAGATATATTGAATATGGCTGTAGCTGCCGATGGAGACTGTTTACATGGTCTCCTTGACAACAGCAGCAGCTGACAGACTAACGGAGCTGGTGGGAGGATGCCAATGGAGTATACGTCACAGATGTCTCTAGCCTATCACGCGCCGACGCGAACGCGCCTTCTCCGCCCCCTGCGCATGCGCAGGAGCGCGGGATGACGCTACACGTGGAGGCAAGCGTTACCTATGGATCTGGAGGATCTTCAGGGGAGATCAACCTATATCGGTGAGAACACTAGCATATGTTATATATCACACTATATGTGTTCATTTGTATATATATATATGGATTTTTGAATGCACAATAGGGGGAAAGAAAATGTATATGTGTATTTAGGGGTTAAGACACACCCATTGGGAATGTACACACCCACAAGGTTAACTATAAATGACTTGCATTTTGTATCAAATCATTGCTTGAGAAAGGCTGTCTGTAGCCGAAACGTCGCCATTGCTGTGAATTACCACAATGATTTTGCAATAAAAATCACATTGGTTTGCAACAAATGAAGGAGTGCTGTGGATTTCTACATTTACTTTGGATTACTACGGGACCATAAAGCCAGGACCCGAGTTCCACGTGCACCACTATATCCCACCCAGAGGAGGATATCGACATGGTTTTTTGAAAAAAACCTCTTTGTAGGTACAGCAGTGCTGCTTCTACCCATTTTTCATTATCTGTACAGGTATGGTCATCTAGGTACTCCCTCACCATCTTTCTGAACAGCTCCCCCCTACTGGGGGACAGGTGACATAGTCTTACTGGGGTGCCATAAAACTGGCAAAGGCCTTGGAGAGTGTTCCCCTGCCAGTGCTTGACAAGCTGCCTGCTCCCCTCCTCTCCCCCGCTAGTTGGCCCACAGAACTACGTCCTCTTCCGCTAGCAGTGTCAGATGGGAAGGATAGTTTCAGCTTGTGCACCAGGGCCTGTTGATATTGATTCACTCTCATACTCCTCTCCTCTACAGGAATGAGAGTGGAAAAGTTCTGCTTGTACTGGGGATCCAGGAGGGTGAACACCCACTAATCGGTGTTGTCAAAAATGCGAGGGTCACGGGAAAGGCAGCCTAACATGAAGTCAGCCATGTGCGCAAGAGTCCCAACACGGAAGAATTCCCTTTCCTCAATAGGCTGACTCTCCATTTCCTCCTCCTCCAACTCCTCCTCTTCAGCCCATACATGCTCAACAGATAAGGCTACTTTCACACTAGCGTTTTAAAATTCCGGTATTGAGTTCCGTCATAGGGGCTCAATACCGGAATAAAACGCTTCAGTTTTGTCCCCATTCATTGTCAATGGGGACAAAACTGAACTGAAGACAACGGAATGCTCCTGAAAGCATTCCGTTCCGTCTTCAGACCGGAGAACAAACCGCAGCATGCGATTCCACCAGGCGCCCAGCAGAGGGCGCTGTGGGGAATCGTGACCTGTGTGAGCCGTCCTGTCCCTCTGACGCTCCGAAGACCTGCCGGGGAGCATGTAAGTATGTATGTGGGTTTGTATGTCTATATGTGTGTGTATGTTTATGTTTATGTGTATGTATGTACTGTGTGACATGTGTGGGGCCGGAGCGCGGTTCCGGCTCCACACATGTCACTGCGGCAGGCCTGATCCGGCAGCACCCTTCACCTGCCGGATCAGGCCTGCCGCCAGTGTGAAAGTAGCCTAAGAAGGAATGAGCATAGGTACCCTCTTCAGTCTCGCCAACAGTCTCCTTCTCTTCCTCCTCATCCTCCTCCTCCTCCTCCAATACGCGCTGAGAAACAGACCTGAGGGTGGTCTGGCTATCAAGCAACGTATCTTCTTCCCCCATCTCATGTGACAAGCGCAAAGCCTCTGACTTCATGCTGAGCAGTGAGTTTTTCAGCAGACAAAGCAGCGGGATGGTGACGCTGATAATGGCAGCATCGCTGCTGACCATCTGTGTGGACTCCTCAAAGTTGCTTAACACCTGACAGATATCAGACATCCACGTCCACTCCTCATTGTAGACTTGAGGAAGCTGACTAACCTGACTACCAGTTCTCGTGGAAGTTGTCATCTGGCAGTCTACAATCGCTCTGCTCTGCTGGTAAACCCTGGCTAACATGTGTAATGTGGAATTCTATTGTGTGGGCACGTCGCACAACAGTCGGTGAGCTGCCAGTTGTAAGCGCCGTTGCACTGCCCTGAGAGTGGCAGCATCTGTGGTTGACTTGCGGAAATGCGCACAGATGCATCGCACCTTGGTGAGCAAATCAGACAAATTGGGGTAGGTCTTGAGGAACCGCTGAACCACAAGATTGAACACGTGGGCCAGGCAGGTTTTATATGCAGTGTTTATATGGGTTGCTGTTACTTTGGGAAATAGTATTGGTGTATAATGGCACAAGTGTGAGTCTGCCGAGTTGCAGAGCCGCCACCAGGTTACGCCCGTTGTCACACACAACCATGCCTGGTTTGAGATTCAGTGGCGCCAGCCAAAGATCAAGTCTGCGCTGTGATGCCCTGTAACAGCTCTTGGGCGGTGTGCCTCTTGTCACCTAAGCTCAGCAGTTTCAGCACCGCCTGTTGGCGCCTGTTCTGCTGCGCCTAGAGCTACCGACTGAAGGTGCCGTACGACAGATTGTATTTGAGAGTAGGAGGAGGCGGAGGGATTGGAGGAAGAGGCATAATAAGTCTGAGAAACCGTGACCGAGGTAGGCCCCGCAATCCTCGGTGTGGGCATTACATGAGCGGCCCCAGGGTCAGACTCAGTCCAGCCTCCACCAAGTTAACCCAATGTGCCGTCAGGGAGATATAGTGTCCCTGCCTGCCATCACTTGCCACGTGTCCGTGGTTAGGTGGACCTTCTCAGCCACCGCATTGGTCAGGGCACGGATGATGTTCTCCGACACGTGCTGGTGTAGGGCTGGGACGGCCCATCGGAAAAAATAGTGGCGGCTGGGGACCAAGTACCGAGGGACAGCCACCGCCATCAGGTTGCAGAAAGCCTCAATCTCTAACAGTCTATAGCGCAGCATCTCCAGGCTCAGCAGTTTGAAAATGTGGACGTTTAGGGCTTGTGCATGTGGGTGGAATTGTATTTGCATTTGCTCTTGCGCTCCAATGTCTGATGCAAAGACAGCTGAACGCTGCGCTGGGACACATTGGTGTAGGGTGTGGAGGATCGTGGAGGTGAAGGAGTGGTTGTAGGGCGGGAGGTGCTCGTGCAGGGGTCCTGGGTGGGGGGTTGACTCGCAAAGCCAGCATGTGACACAGGGGAAGGAGCAGTGGTGTGATCCGCAGGAGGTGAACGGGCTTGGTTTCATTGAGTCGTGTGTTTAGCACTCATATGCCTGCGCATGCTGGTAGTGGTTAGGCTGGTAGTGGTGCCTCCCCTGCTGATCCTGGTGTGGCACAAGTTGCACACCACAGTCCGTCGGCCATCCTCACTTTCTTTAAAGAACCTCCAGACTTGCGAACATCTAGGCCTCGGCACGGGAGCTTCACTCCATGAAACAGTTGCTGATCTACTTGCTCTGGCCCTGCTTCTCCCTCTGGCCACCCCACTGTCTCTTCCAACCTGTTCTGGTGCTGTACTTGCCTTCCCCTCAGAAGCACTGTCTTGACTAGGCTTACCAACCCAGCTCGGGTCAGTCACCTCATCATCCACCTGCTCTTCCTCCGATTCCTCACTCTGCTTTCCCCTGGGACTTACTGCCCTGACAACAACGTCAATGTCTGACAAGCGTGTCTCATCATCATCCGACACCTCTTGATGCACTACTTGCACTAAGTCTACACTCTCATCACCCACAGACTGCGAAAGTTCTAAATTTTGGGCATCGGGACAGAGCAACTGCTCAGGTTGCTGTTGAGCAGTGGTTTGTGTCTCTGGGTAGGGTCCTGAAAACAGTTCCTGTGAGTATGCCGTATGTGAATCCATATTTTCCATGGTGGGGGGCAGGCTGGGGGGAAGGAGGTTGAGCTGGAGGAGCCAGAGGTCTACTCCCTTGGCTAGCGTGGGTGGACTGCGTGGAAGACTGGGTGGTGGATAAATTACTGGACACATTATCCGCTATCCATGTCATCACCTGTTTGCACTGTTGCGGTTTCAATAGTGGTGTACCACGTAACCCTGTAAGTTGCGAGATAAAGCTAGGGAGCGAAACTCAGCGGCGTTCCACTGCTCCCTCATCAGTAGGTACTGTGTCACCCTGCCCAGGACCATGGCCTCTGCCCCCCAACATCACTTGGATGCCCACGTCCTCGACCCTTAGCCCTTGAGTTCAACATTTTGTGTAATCACTAAACTGTAGAATTAATATCTGAGGCCAAAAATGTATTCTCTAGATTGCGGCTAGTGTACCACACACCACAGAATTTTTCACTGGACTGTAATAAATGTACCTGAGAGAAAAAACGTATTCTCTATACTGCGGCTAGTGTACCGCACACGACAGAATTTTGCACTGCACTGTAGGATATATGAATGAGAGAAAAAACTTATATTTTCTACACTCCGACTAGTGTGCAGCACACGACAGAATTTTGCACTGCACTGTAGGATATATGACTGAGAGAAAAAAGGTGTATTTTCTAGACTCCGGCTACCGTGACTGAGAGAAAAAAACATATATTTTGTAGACTCCGTCTACTGTGCAGCACACGACAGAATTTTGCACTGCACTGTAGTATATATAACTGAGAGAAAAAACGTATATTTTCTAGACTCCGGCTAAAAACATATATTTCTAGACTCCGGCTAGTGTGCAGAACACGACAGAATTTTTCACTGCACTGTAGTATATATAACTGAGAGAAAAAACTTATATTTTGTAGACTCCGGCTAGTGTGCAGCACATAGCATAATTTTTCACTGCACTGTAGTATATATAACTGAGAGAAAAAAACATATATTTTCTAGACTCCGGCTAGTGTAACGCACACCACACAATTTTTCACTGGACTGTAGTATATATAAAAGTGATAGAAAAAACATTTTTTCTAAACTGCGGCTTACTGTACCGCACACCACAGCATTGTTCACTGAACTGTAGTCACCGCTATGCTTCATCAGGCTAAATTTTTGGGGGGTTCAGCTGCTATGTTAGTCTAACCAAGCCACTCTGGGGGTTCACCGTCAAGCTGTACACTGCAATCTCAGTCTTAACAAGTCATCCTGTGGTTCACCCCCATGCTGTACACTGCAATCTCAGTCTTAACAAGTCATCCTGTGGTTCACCCCCATGCTGTAAACTGCAATCTTAGTCAAACTTTGTAATTTAGGGGTTCACCACCAAGGTGTGCTAGACTACAATTTTAGCGGGTTCACCTGCAATCTCAGTCACAGACTGTCATTCAGGGGTGCACCACCATGCTTTTTTAAACCATTTGTTTCTGTGCGTCACCCCCAGGCTCTCACCCATGATTTTTGGAGGCTTGCCACTGCACTGTCAGCCAAAATTGTCTTCAGGGTCACTGGCGGCCTCTCCAACAACAACTTCAAGGATGGTTACTACCAGGACCTGGCACACAAACATTGTCTTGAGGGGCACTAAAAGGCTCTGCACCCACCCACGTGTGGAGACTAATAGGTGGGTGCAGTGTGCGTGTTAGCCCATCTGGAATTAGGAAAGCTGGGCACTGTGCTTGGAGGTCTGCCGTGGACAGGGTGGGTGGGTGGAGGGTGCGTGTTTGCCCGTCTGAGATGGAGAGAGCTGGGCACTGTGCTGGGAGAACTTTGTGTACGCTGTGGACTACTGGGTGGGTGCGGGGAGGGAGACGCTTAGGCCTGTGTCCTGGGCGGGGGATAGGACAGCAGTGCCAGCATGAGCAGTGGTGTCACCCGCAGGCGGCGATGGACCTTTGTTGCACCTAGTTAGGTGCTTTCCTAACATGTGCTAGTGCATGTGCCTTGCCTATCTTGGTCTGGGTCAGCACAATTGTCTTGAGGGTCACCACCAGGCTGTTGCCCAGAATTTGGCGTAATGGTACGATTAGGCAGCCTCAGAGGCATCCATGCATGCTGCTCCTGCTGTTTCCTGTCCATTTCCGTGGTGTTTCCATCATTTTCTGAGGTTTCCAGGTTTTCATGCAACCTTCCCTGTGCAGAGCTTTTGGTCCCCTGCAAAAAATGCTCGAGTCTCCCATTGACTTCAATGGGGTTCGTTATTCGAAACGAGCACCCGAGCATCCGGAAAAATTAGACTCGAATAACGAGCACCCGATAATTTTAGTGCTCGCTCATCTCTAGTCTTAATATTTCAATGGCAAATCAGATGTTTGATTGCAGATATTTTAGTCTTAATGTTCCAGTAAAGGATATATCTTTCTTAATATTCCAGTAAGGGATATCTTAGTCATGTATTTTACAGAATGTTATCCACAGAATATTATCCCAAATCAGGATTGATACTGATATAGATAAAATTGATACAAATATGCGCAATGGATTTATAGTTCTTAATGTACCAAGTTGTGCAGGTACGTTACCCCCTCCTTAGTGATCGATGTTGTTCCTCTGTCCCTCCGTGCTGCAGCAATGCTTCTACCAGCCGCGCGCTTCCTCCTGTTGCGCACGCTGTTCAGCATTCACAACGGCGTCCCATGTGGCGTCCCACGTGGACGCTTCGCTGACAGAGAGAATCGGCGGCTGAGCGCGCGGGTGGTTTACTTTTAGGAGGTCGGGGATAGCATCTTGGGGGTCACTTATATATTTCGTGTTGTCTTTAATAAAAAAAAAAACGTCTTCCATAGAGCAAATAGTCCTGAGCCAGATTCTTGGATCCACAGACTGGGAATATTCATGATTAAGTCTCTATTATTATCTTTTATCTATCCTAGTGTATTTGATTATTTATTTATTCATTAATTATTTATTGTTTACATCCTTATTGTTGTGATTGACCTTTGAAAAATATGGGATAAACAAATTCCCCTTAAATTATTACATGATTATATATTTCCTGGGACTATTACATTTTCCAGTTAAGATTTTACTTTTCTCCTTTTACTTCACCTTTTGAAATCAGAATGAACGCCACTCCCCTATATTAGGTAACTATTTAAAGTAGCCAGATTCTAAGGAAGGTCTACTGATTACTGAGGAAGGGGCAGAAAAGTGTGGCCCCGAAAAGCGTTTGGACAAACAGTCTGTGGATCCAAGAATCTGACTCAGGACTATTAGCTCTATGGAAGACGTTTTTTATTAAAGACAACACAAAATATGTAAGTGACCCCTGCCGATTCTCTCTGTCAGCGAAGCATCCACATGGGACGCCACGTGGGACGCCGCTGCGAATACCGAACAGCACGCAACAGGAGGAAGGTAGGAGCATTTCTGCAGCACGGAGGGACAGAGGAACAACATTGATCACTAAGGAGGGGGTAACGTTCTGGCACAACTTGGTACATTAAGAATAGAGATGAGCAAATCTATTCGCTGCTTCGTAGATTCGTATCGAATCCTCCATTTTTTCTACTCCGAAGCGAATCCGTATTTTGTCAGATTCGTTTCGTATTATTTGTAAATGTTCTTAAAATTGTGAACACTAACGCTACGTACGCTATGTACGCAATGTACGCATTCTTCTTGCCCGGCCCCCCGAGGCGGGAAAATGATGATACACCCCCCTTAGAAGCGGGAAAACCCAGCCCGGCCCATCGGGAACTAACTATTTGCACGTATAGGGATTGAAGATTCCTCCCTCATTACTCCGCCCTCCACTCCAGTTCAAGCCAGCGCTGAACAATATCCAGAGTCAGACCACAGAAAACAGCAAGGCGAAAGAACTGTGACCCAAGTGGGGAGAGATGGTCTTTGGGGACGAGTACGCCGAACCACCGCCCGCTCCAGAAGTCAGAGCAGCATAACTGTGCAAGAGAGTCTCACCGGCTCCTGACTCCATATTCGCCTTGCCGGCTGGTGCAGCTGCTGCGGGTAGTGTGGCGGAGGCGGCTGGAGCGTCCACTTCGCCGCCCAGGAGGAGAACAACACCTTCCATTCGGCAGAACCCGATTGTGCCAGCATCGGTGACGGCCCACGCCCAGACCCTATGGGACTACAAGAATGCAGTGGAGGACTGGGTCATCCAGGTACTGGACCATCTAAGGCCAGGAGACCCTACAGTGGAGTGGCAAAAGGGAACCGTCCTGTGGTTTTCAGTGGAGCGAGGCTCTGGCTTCCTGGCGGATGACGAGGACAGCAAGGAGTACTTTGTGGGCAGCAGGTCAGTGAAATGCCCATACCTGCCCCAACCCCGTCACAGCCTCTGGTACCTGCTTCACCACCTGACGTTTGGCTGGAGGAACCACCAGGCGAAGTACTTCAGGAGTCACCAGATGGCACCCTCCATTTAAGGGAGAAGCCACAGCCGGAGCCTCTGATCCCTGGACTACCACCACCACCACCATCACAATCCTTTCAGCTGGATCAGCTGACGACTTAATCGTTTTAGTTCCAGTCCACGGTGATCGACCAGTACAAACTATCCTGAAAGATGAAGCCAGCAGCAGCCAGGGGAGCTGGGGCTTCTTCCGTGGGGGCAACCTTGCCTCAACCGCTGCAGCCAGAAGTCCTTACCCCTGCTGTCCTGGCAGGAGAATCCAGAAAAGTAAAGGCGCAAGTGGCTGCAGCGCTCACCAGCGTGACCACCACCCGGACCCAGCCAAGTCCGACTTCTGGAAGAAGGCAGTGGAGTTCCACCACGGCAGCGAGCTTGGCCTACAGGAGGCAGGAGCGTCCTCTGATGTCATTCATCAGTAGCTCAAGCGAGGAGGACTTCAGGTCCCTCATCTGAGGAACCCCACTACTGGCTGATTTAAAGGACACTTCAGGAGGACCTATGGGAGCTACACCATGGACTGCACCTGACGGGTGACAGCTAGTTGGCACTTGTTTTGTTTAGTTTGTATTGCCCCTTGTTTGACTCTCACCCAGATGGATATGGCTTGTCAGGACTCCTTCCTCCCCGCGCCTATTTTCCTTTCCCCCCCCTTCTCAGGTTATTTGGGAGCCCCCTTTGCAAAGAGGGTTCTCTATTTGCTGATATTTTATATTATCCATGTGGATTAGACGTTACTTGTTTGGATAGCAAAATTACCTCACGTGGATTACAATTGAATTTTGAACTGTGTGTTCCAGTGTTTTATGCCAAGTAGCCACAAGGAGAGACTCAAACAATATCTGAGCCTTTTATGCTTGCAAATGTGAAATTGCACTAATATGTTTGCATAATAGTCTTTGCTGTATTTTAGCAATAATGTTTTTTACAGGTTCAGCAACGTTCAAGCACTTTAGCCCATTGTGTGTATTCTTTTTCAGGTACTGCAATGTGTCCTATTATGCACTTATTGTACGGTGTTTTTCAGTAAATTGTACACTTAGCCGGATAGCTAGCACCTTACTTTTCTACTTCATATGGACTACCTTTAAAGACTGTACGCCGCAGACTAGCTTTGTGTGTATGACGCATTCGCGAGTTAATAGTACGCTAAGGATTTGTACGCACTTTGCACGCTAATGGTTAATGTATGTTCGTAATTTGTGTAGAAATGTTCGCAAAACAACGATTATTTTTTAACGCAAATTAGACCGAATAAATTTGTATTAAGAACGAATCTTATCAGAAATTTGTTGATTATTCGCCGAAGCGAATTTTGGATGATTCGCTCATCTCTAATTAAGAACTATAAATCCATGGCGCATATTTGTATTAATTTAATCTATATCAATCCTGATTTGGGATAATATTCTGTGGATAACAGGACTAAGATATCCCTTACTGGAATATTACGACTAATATATTCTTTACTGGAACATTAAGACTAAAATATCTGCAATCAAACATGATTTGCCATTGAAATATTAAGACCATTATACCTGCAACTTGAGCATTTGCGCTGAGTACTTTACAATTTAGAGGGACTACATCTATACTTGAAGGACTCTAATAGCAGATATAACGCCGCACTTTTATGATATTGGTTATTCTTTATTCTTTTATTATGTTTTTATCTTTATCCCTTGATTTATGATATACTAATCACCCAGCGATGGGATTTTTACATTTTATTTTATTGATATAATATTCTATTTTATTTTAAATTATCAACAGATTAAATATTTTCCCTTATTTCAGATGAGAGTGTATATAATTTTGTACAAAATATATTTGCCAAGAGTCTCTAATTTATTAAACAAGCATAGCATGAGCTTTAGAATACCTTGTATCACTATGGCATTTTGTGCTTTATCTGGTTAGCGGTGTGTGGTTTCATTGTATGTATTTTCCTTTGACATGTATTTAGCCATTGCAACCATCACCTGCGCTCTGGGATGTGCTGACTGAAATTTCTCTTTTTTTCTTTGTGCCTATCAGTCCTTTTTATTTAGATTCCTCTTCCTATCACCACCAAGTCTCCAGGTTATAGGTGGTGAGACACAGTTATGTCATGTGGATCTAATAGAGAAGGAAACACATTGTCATACAGCTTAGCCCATGGATTCCCTTAGATCTGCGTTGCTGCTTATTATTTACAGACAGAACTTGTACCTACGGATTTTACACAAAGATCTTAGCTATCCCACTTTTAAGATACCATTTGCTCTTTCAATTTTCCCTGATGCTTGTGGATAGTAGGGAGTATATAGTACTGGTTGATTTGCAGTTCTTTCAGCATTTCTGCAAATATCTGTCCCATGAAGTGGGTCTCTTTGTCAGACTTCACTGTCTTAGGTAGGTCATACCTCCTGTATACAAAGTTTCAGAGTAGTTTCTTAGCTATTGTAGAATTGTAGGGGTTACAGTTACCAGTGGGGTGCCACAGGGGGCAACATTGGAGGTTTCAGTTACCACTAGGGTACCACAGGGGACAAAATTGGAGTGATTACAGAAAAAAAGTACACGCCAAGACCAATGCACAACATATAATAACAAAATATAGTTTTGTTGTCTAAAATAGATATTTTTTTATTATACAGGGTGCATCTTTCTTGGCATGTAATTTTTATTCTTTTTTCTGGTCTTGACATTCTACATATGGATGGAACATGCATTACTTGCATTGTTAATGGTGCCCACCCTTCCTTATATATATGGTACTAGTTACCAGTGGGATACCACACTGGGCAGAATTGGAGGGATCATAGTTACCACAGGGGCAGAATTAGAGCTGTCAAAGTTATCAGTTTGGTATCACTGGTGTAGTATTAGAGGGGTGACTGTTACTATTAGGTTACCACAGGGGCATTATTGGGCCCTATGCTCTTCAATATATTTATTAATGATCTTGTAGAGGGGCTGCACAGTAAAATATAATTTTTTGTATATATATATATATATATATATATATATATATATATACACACAGTGCAGAGGACAGTATACTGTATTTATATACTACAGAGGACAGTATAATGTATATATAACACAGTTTTCACTTTATAAGACACTTAAAGTGGGGGGAAAATGACATCTTATTCAGTGAATATTAAGTGAACGCTGAATAAGGCACAGTGAGCTGGGAGTGAAGTGCTGAGAGTGCTGCGAGGACTCTCCAGGCCGAGCTGCGATGTCCTGACAGTGTAAGGACGTAGTGAATGCACTATGACTTATACTGTATGCAGTTAGGTGAGAGCACAGCATGGCCTGAAGAAGACAAGCAAATGTGACTACAAGGGAGACCGCCGGACCTGGTGAGTAGTGTTGAGTGTATTGTAGTCCACAAATCTTTAATCCAAACTTCAGGGAAATTCGATTCGCCACAAAAGCTGAATGTCCTGGAAAGCGGGGTACAATGATCCCGAGGGGTACAATGATGGGGGGCGGCACAATTGCTGCTCCCTGTCATTGCACCCACTACTTACAAAGAAATATGGTTTGTGACAAAGTAATTCGTCTAATACAAAACTAATTTTTTAAATAAAATTTGGTAAAGCAGTCAAATTGAATTTTACAATACTTCGCTTATCACTACTGTTGAGTATTGGTGGAGCAGGAGAGTGAAGTGAAGTTATATATTTTATCTCTGATCTGAGGTCTGATGGGGGTCTAACATGGAAATCTGATCTGAAGTCTGATGGGGGTCTAACATGGAAGTCTAATCTGAGGTCTGATGGAGGTCTGACATGGAGTTTGGATGAGGGTCTGATATGGAGGTCTGATCTCAGGTCTGATGGGGGTCTGACATGGAGGTCTGATCTGAGGATCTGATAGGAGGTCTACTAAAAAATATTTTTTATTTTCCTCCTCTAAAACCTGTGATGCATTTTATCATCAGGCGTGTCTTATAAAGTGAAAAATATGGAGTATGCATATATATGTATATACAAATGTAAGGCTATGCACATGGGAAGGAAAAATGCAAATCGCCTGTACATACTAAATGGTAACTAAACTGTAGAAACCAGTGTCAGACAGCTGCTGCCAAGGCCAATAAGATAATGGGTTGCATAAAAATGAGCATAGATGCCCGTGATGAGAACATAGTCCTGCCACTTTACAAATCACTAGTCAGATCCAGGGGCTGACACAGACAGCAGAGGGCCCCTGTGCAAAGATTATGCCTGGGCCCCTCACCCCCCATGCCAAATTGTCAACTTAACCTATTCCCTCCTAACATTACATACAGCAATACAAAACATAGGGTAAGGCTACTTTCATACTCGAAAACCATAAAACTATGAATACAACGTGTTTTTTCTTCCAATTCCACCACATATAGAATTGTTTCCAGCTTCTTACTACATTGTATGCAATACTACATGATGGCATTGGAAAGTGGAACTTGTGAATTGAAAAATAAAAAAAGTTATGGCTCTGGGAAGGCAGGGAGTAAAAAACAAAAATGCAAAAACTGAAAATTGCTGTCAGGGAGGGTTTAAGCCACCCAGTCATTGTTACCATTATTACTATTGTACCAATTTGCATATAAAGGGTTAATCCACCATCTTTGATAGGTTCTGTTCTCTATTACTAGTATACATTTTTGTATACAGAGGGTGCAACACTTGGCAATAACCATTACACTGGTGCAAATGTCATTTAATAAACTAACTAGTAATAAAGTGCATTATCTATCTTAGAGATGAGCAAATTGATTCTAAACTAAAAATCTAATTTCTTAAAAACTTTAAAAAAATGTATACGCCAAATGAATTCAAAGCTTTTCCGATTTACCTCAGACGAATTGCATAAAAATCACAAGGGAGGAAGACAACGGAGGATCACATGACACTAGGAGGAAGTGGGAAGTAGGACTTGCCCTGATTGGCTCAGAGCTTCAAGGACAGCCTAATCAGGGGTAGTAGGCAGAGATATCCTTGTACTGAACAAGCAGAAGAGCCGTAGTGTGTTTAGCCTCTGACCAGGAAGGAGTGTGTCTGGTAGTGTCTGACCCAAAAAATGATTAATACTAATTTAGTGTGATAGAGACACTATAGGGAGAGATTGGGGGATATAGTTGTGTAGATATTAAGAAATTTGATCAGGTAAAACTTTAGGGGAAGATTTGAGAGATTAAATACTTAACCCCTTCACGACCGCCATACGGCTATATACGTCCTATCTGCACATGCCCCGTGCAGATAGCACGTATATAGACGTGCAGGCGGCCCTTTAATCCCAGCGCTGATCAGCGCTGGGATTAAAGCTCCTGCTCCTGCAATCTAGCAGGAGCAGGTCGGGTCCCGGCTCACAGACAGAGCGGGGACCCTGAGGAGAAGACAGGAGCGGTTTATTACCACTTCTGTCTTCTCCTAAGCCGGAGGAGAGACTTACCTCCTCAGCGGCACAGCAGGAAAGAAGCGGCAGCGCCGCTTCCTGTGTTAGACCCGGCGGTCACGTGACCGCCGGGTGTCTCAGGGCCAGAGCAGTGCTGCAGGGTCTAAGGAGACCCTGATCAGCTCTGCCTGTGTGTAATGAGCCCCCAGGGGGCTGTTTTCCCCTGTAACTGGGGCTCCTGTGGATGCCCCAGTTACAGTGGAAACAGTGGGGAAAAAAAGTGTAAAAAAAAGAAAAAAAAAAAAGTCAGTCCTCCAGAGGTCTTTTAATGACCTCCTGGGGGACATATTAGTTGTCAAAAATAAATTAATATATAAGTAAAAAAATAAATAAAAAACAAACAAAAAAAGTGTAAAAAAAAAATTAAACATGCAGTCGCCAATAGAAACAGTCACCATAGTCGCCCCGTCAAATAAAATCTATACATGCTATATATCAAAATGATCGTCATCAAATAGGGAACCCATTGCAATAATTAATTTGTGCGTCAGTTTTAATATTTAAAAAAAAAATCTATAATTAAAAAAAAATCATTTTTAGCGGTTTTTGTCTAAATTAAACCTAAAAAATATAAAATATCTTTTAAAAAAACATTCTAATAATAAGTCCTAAGTGTCAAGTAAAGAAAATAGCAAAAATTATTTTCGTATTCAAACGGAAAAAAAATTAGGGTCACTAAGCCACCATGTGCCCAAAACACAAAAAGTTGCCTGGACATTCAGGCCTTTTATAGGTCCGGTCATGAAAGGGTTAAAGGGGGTTTCTGAGATTTTGATACTGATGACCAGTGTTAAGCAAACCAAAGTTAACAAAATGATTTGAACTCTGTGGAGATGCACCAACACAGATTTCTGCCTAGTATGTCACGTTATCACTCACAGATACAATATGCAGGGTAGCAAATGATTATAAGAAATGTACAGTATATTCAACCCCCCACAAAGTATTTAATATAAACTGTATGGTGATGCACCTACACTGATTTATGCATAACATTTCATGTTAATATTTGCAGATATTAATCGCCTGCTTCCTATGTATTTTAAAACATGTATATGCTGTGTTTCCAAAAATCAACGCCTCAAAAAATATTACATTCGAACATGTGAAGATGAACCCATACATAGATTCATGCCTAGTATGCTACGTTATCAATCACAGAAATTATCATCTGCTACCCTGTGTATTGTAAGACATGTATATGCTGTTTTTGCCAAATTTCAAACAAAAAAATTTAATTTGAACTATGTGGAGATGCACCAACACAGATTTATGCTAATATTTCATGTAATCATTGACAGATATTATCTTCCATTACACTACGTATTATAAGACACGTACTTTACAGGCTGTTTTCCCAAACCTCAACTCCAAAAAATGTCAATTTGAACTGTGTGGAGATGCAACAACACAGATTTTTGCCTAGTATGTCACTTTATTACTTACAGATATTATCGTAAGGACACGTACAGTCATGGCCAAAAAGTTTTGAGAATGATACAAATATTAATTTTTACAAAGTCTACTGCTTCAGTTTTTATAATGGCAATTTGCATATACCTCCAGAATGTTATAAAGAGTGATCAGCTTAACAGCAATTACTTGCAAAGTCATTTGCCTAGAAAATGAACTTTATCCCCCAAAACACATTTCAACATCATTGCAAGCCCTGCCTTAAAAGGACCAGCTAACATCGTTTCAGTGATTGCTCCGATTAACACAGGTGTGGGTGTTGATGAGGACAGGGCTGAAGATCAATCTGTCATGATTAAGTAAGAATGACACCACTGGACACTTTAAAAGGAGGGCTGGTGCTTGGCATCATTGTTCTCTTCTGTTAACCATGGTTATCTCTAAAGAAACAACGTGCAAGTCATCATTGCACTGCACAAAAATGGCCTAACAGGGAAGAGTATTGCAGCTAGAAAGATTGCACCTCAGTCAACAATCTATCGGCATCATCAAAGAACTTCAAGGAGAGAGGTTTCCATTGTTGCCAAAAAGGCTCCAGGGCGCCCAAGAAAGACCAGCAAGCGCCAGGACCGTCTCTTAAAAGTGTTTCAGCTGCGGATCGGGCTACCAGCAGTGCAGAGCTTGCTCAGGAATGGCAGCAGGCAGGTGTGAGTGCATCTGCACGCACTGTGAGGCGGAGACTCTTGGAGCAAGGCCTGGTCTCAAGGAGGGCAGCAAAGAAGCCACTTCTCTCCAGAAAAAACATCAGGGACCAGACTGATATTCTGCAAAAGGTACAGGAGTGGACTGCTGAGGACTGGGGTAAAGTCCATTTTCTCTGATGAATCCCCTTTTCGATTGTTTGGACATCTGGAAAACAGCTTTATTCGGAGAAGACAGGTGAGTGCTACCATCAGTCTGTCTCATGCCAACTGTAAAGCATCCTGAAACCATTCATGTGTGGGGTTGCTTCTCAGCCAGGGAATCGGCTCTCTCACAGTCTTGCTAAAAACACAGCCATAGAATAAAGAATGGTACCAGAATGTCCTCCGAGAGCAACTTCTCCCAACCGTCCAAGAGCAGTTTGGCGATCAACAATGCCTTTTCCAGCATGATGGAGCACCTTGCCATAAAGCAAAGGTGATAACTAAATGGCTCAGGGAACAAAACATAGAGATTTTGGGTCCATGGCCTGGAAACTCCCCAGATCTTAATCCCATTGAGAACTTGTGGTCAATCATCAAGAGACGGGTGGACAAACAAAAACCTACAAATTCTGACAAAATGCAAGCATTGATTGTGCAAGAATGGACTGCTATCAGTCAGGATTTGGTCCAGAAGTTGATTGAGAGCATGCCAGGGAGAATTGCAGAGGTCCTGAAGAAGAAGGGTCAACACTGCAAATATTGACTTGCTGCATTAACTCATTCTAACTGTCAATATAAGCTTTTGTTACTCATAATATGATTGCAATTATATTTCTGTATGTGATAAAAACATCTGACAAACACACATAAAAACCAGAGGGCAGCAGATCATGTGAAAATATAATATTTGTGTCATTCTCAAAACTTTTGGCCATGACTGTACATGCAAATGCAGCCAACGTTAAATTCACTTCTATAGGACCAACGAAGGACACTGGCTCAGCTATTTTCAGCAGTCTCATGGAATTGAATGCACAACGACCGTGCATGCGCAGTGCACCCTGCTTCACTTTGTGGGCTCTGATATACAGACAGCTGCAAGTCCCAGAGGTGGGTGCTGCATATGCCATACATTTGGGGCATATCCTAGTGATATGCCTTAAATGTATGAGATGGGCCAACCCCTTTAATGAAAGCAGCTTTGGATGTGAATGGAGACTAAATTAATCAGTGTTTGCCACGTTCCTCTTCTTTTCATGGAAATTGAAACAGAGAGAAATTGTTAGGGTCATTTATGAAACTGCCCATAGCAACCAATCAAATTCCACCTTTCATTTTGGACAGCTCCTTTGGAAGTTGAAAAGTCGAATCTGATTGGTTGCTATGGGCAGCTAGGCCAGTTCTTCTGTACGCCAGTTTGATAAATGACCCCATATATTTTTATTTATTACCAGCACTGTATAGTTCATATTTCTCCCTATAGCAGAGGTATTAAGCGGTTTACATTCCTCTCTCCGCAGTCATGTGTAGGGTGACGGTCCTGCTGCTGTGGGCCTTCCTGGCGCTTCAGTGTGGTGAGTACACAGACTAATTACTATACAATATCTGCCTGCTGATAATAAATCTGTCATCCAGTGTATGTTAAATATTAGTCTATGCTGTAAACCTCCTTCTGTCTACAAACACATCCCCCCACCCCCGCAGTATTCAAGAAAAATGCTTGTTCTCTAATTATATCTAAGGACAAGAGCCACCACTATTATACAATAGTACCAGTCATACCAGTGCCAGTATACTAGTACCATTCAGTTTAGTACAGGTGCAGTAGACATATTACTTTCTATACAATAGTACCATTCTATATAACTGCCTATACAATAGTATCATATATTACAGACTATACAATAGTATCATTACATATTAGAATATATGACAATATCAATACTCTGACATGGTAATGGTCATACAGACGTTGGATGTCCACCTGTGGTACTGTATATTATTCCAAGCTTTTCGCTTGGATCCATAGTTCGGACAATGTGGTTGTCAGCTGCTGTACATGGGAGATTCATCACCCCATCCATTCCCAGACGTTCTCCACAGGAAAGAGATCTGGCGATGGAGCTGACAGGGGAGCTGCTGGAGACCCTGAAGAGCATGTTGTGTAGAGCGGGCAGTGTGTGGATGGCCGTTATCTTGTTGAAACCGAATGTCTCAAAAAAAGGCAGTAGACTGGTTCCACGATTTCCTGGACAAACCAATGCTGCTCAATGTTCCCTCCAAGAAAATCAGGTAGAAACAGCCATGGTAGCTAATGGCGACCCACACCATGACACCGAGTACTCGTCCAGTGTGTCTCCACACTATGCATGATGTCAGTAGGGGCTCTTCAGCCCCCCTGTGATCATATTACTACCAGTACAATAGTGGCAATCTTATTACCATCAATAAAATACTCCAAATCATATTACTGCTGACACAATAGTATCAATGATACCTGTCAACATAAAAGTATCTATTGCATCACTGCAAATACAATAATACCGATCATATCACTGCCTATACAATAGTACCATCTATATCGTTGTCCATCAAATATACCAATTATGTCACTGCCACTGCAATAGTGCCAGTCATATTACTGTCAATAGAACAGTATCAGTATGTCAGTGCCAATACAACAGTTTTTATTATACAGTGTATTACTGCTAATACTATAGTACTATTCTGATTGCCGTCTTTACAGTAGTTTTATCTATTCGGTGGTCTAAAAGTATGGAGACACCTAAATAGTTGGGAATGCCATTTTGTGTGTGGCATGTTGCTAAGGGGAAGGGGGCAAATTTGTGAGGGGTGCATATGTATCTGATAGAGAATTCAATTAGGAATCCAAACCTGTGCTTACACATGACAAGCCTTTATTCCTGAAAAAAGTTATTAGCAATTTTTTCTTTGTTACAGACTGCTGATCTCCGGTGAGCACAGTAACCGAGTCATTTCAGTGGATTTCAAGGCTCGGCAAGCCAACCATCCATCGTAGCACAGTTGGCAAATTTCTTACCAAATTTTGCCAAACAGGCTCTGTGTTGCCCCTGTCAAATATGGTTCCCATTGCAATTGCTGTGAAACCCATTCTACAAATTCAACATGGTGATTGGGATCTTTGAGATGATGCAGCAATTGGACCTTGTACAGGTGCCATTTGTGCGTAGCCAGTATCCACCTGATGGTGGGTCAAAAATGCCAGGTGCTACTATGTGGGCTCTTCATGAGGGATGCCATTATTGTTACTTCGTCTTGTTACATCCATTGTTTCTCAGGTCCAACAAAGAACCTGTTTGGCAAAATTTCCACCATTTGACATGGTGGATGGTGAGTTGGTGCACCGAGTATTGAAATCTGCTGCAATAACTCCAGTACTAAGCTCCACAGATATAGGCACAATCTCTGTTCTCTCCTCGGGTTTTTAATCTTGCAGCCATATCTGTGTCTGTAACAACGAGAACGTTCTTGATGACTTTAGAAGGAATAGATATTCATGCATTTGTCACATGCACCCCTTCCTATTTGAAAATATTAACTTTGATCCTAGATTGCGGCCTTCAAAATGGCCGCCACATTAGACACTGCCTCCCTTCACATTAGACACCTTGCTCTCTTCACCTTAGCAACATGCCACGTCCAGGATGGTGTTCCCAACCACTGTTTTCCATTTATTCAGTTATTACTAGAGATGAGCGAACATGCTCGTAACGAGCACTGTACCGCTCGGCTCCCCTGCGCTCGCATGGGCGCAGGCAGCCGCTTCCGCTTCCATCTACCACGAGCACGTTCGCTCATCTCTAGTTATTACCATGCTTTTGGACCACCCTTTATACCACTACCTATACAATAGTACCATTTACATTACTATCTATTCAATAATACTGTATGAGCAAGCACAACCACCACTTACGGATAGTAGGGTGGTCTGTAACCATGGAAACAAGCTGCGTATAATGTGATAAGAAAATGAATCCAGCCAGCAAAGGAGGCAATATCGACAATCACAATGCATTATTTAAATGCCTTGTATTAACTTTCTCTAAATGATAAATGCCACTTACTAAAGTGAGACAACCCCTTTAATTTCCCTGTCTGTCCCTGCTCAGGAGTGAAGGCCATGCCATCCTGCTGTGCCTGAGAGGAGGAGTTACCCATCCAATTCCCAATGCCTGTCTACAGACAGAACTTGATGTTTAATGACCCTACTGCAAAATCTGTAATCACCATCTACCACCATGCTGGTGTCTTTTATAACAGAGGCTCCTTTAGGTATCATAGTTTGCTTGCTATAGCTCCCTCTCCAACTTCTGCAGCTATGTTCCTATGGTCAAGGCTGAAGTTCTTGATCACACAGGCTATAAAACATCCATACATGGATTCTCTGCATTCTGTCTTGGTAGGTGTGATCGGTTCGTCTATTGCTTCTGAATACCAGTTTCCCAACATTGCTGAAATGCTGGTGCATACACCAGGAGATACAGTATGCTGTGCTAAGCCTTTTCAATCAGTGTGATAGAAATCTATAGAAGTTAATTTACGATCTTGAATGGAATGTCTCTTTAAAGGGCCCAGAATTGAACTTATCTCACATTGTGTTTATATAACGTACACGCCCTTCATTCCACCATATGAATATACTACTTTAAACTACCCTTGTGTTTTCTTAGTATATATCCTCAGAGTTGTCCCTTAAAAACATATCCCTTTGACTATGTAAAAACTGTAAGTCCAAGCTTAAATTGTATTTACTGTACCCTTAGCCTCAAAAGAAAATCATATGAACACGCCTCAGTAGACTGGGGTCTTGGGATTGTTGGCCAAGCTTTCGGGAGGCATAAATTGAAAAACGTCCATCAAGCTCAACCCACTGTGACATGGGTGGAGATGCGAAGTAAGGGAAGGGGAGTGAGAAACCAGAATTCTAAATATTTGCAGTAGGATTAAAAGGGTTTTCCAACTCTGTACAACTGATGACCTGTCCTCCGGATAGATTATCAGTATCTGATCAGTGGGGTTCTGACAACCGGGACCCCTGCCTATCAGCTGTTTGAGAAGGCAACGGAGCTCCCGTGAGTGCCGTGGCCTTCTCTCAACTCACCAAGCACTGTGCCATACAATCTATAGTGGCTGTGCTTGGTTTGGCGCTCAGCCTCATTCACTTCTATAGAGTTGAGCTGGGCCTAGGTCACATGACCAATGAACATGTCGTCACTGGCATAGAAAAAGCTGAGAGAAGGCCATGGAGCTACTGTAAGAGACGATGCTGTCTCAAACAGCTGATCCCAGGAGTCACAACACCACTGATAAGATACTGATGACCTATCCTAAGGATAGGTGAAGAGTTGGAAAGTCTCCGAAAACCCCTTTAACATTATCTAGTTGTTGGAATGCATCTAAGATTTTTATAAAAACAGATTCCATTGCCTGCACCAATGAAAAGTAGGATGCAGCAAATGTGGATCCAGTCACTGCTTCTACAGTGATAGGAGTGCTGTAGTTAGCCAGGTGTAGCGCTTCAATATCTCTGGCAGTCCAATTAAGACTGAATGGATGAGGAATGTTCTGGGGACTTGGGATCTCCATTCTGAATGCCCTGCTCTTCAGATGTGAATCATCGATTGATTTGCAAATAATTTGTCCAAATAATCCACTGTCACTAAACTATCTAAACAGAATCAATATTTAAAGTGTTATTTCCATGTCAGTCATTGGGGGGCATATCACTAGGATATGCCTCCAAAGTCTGATAGGTGCAGGTCCAACCTTGCAGACACCTATGCTCGAGAATGGAGCCACAAAGTTCTAGAGGGCGCACTGCTCATTTGTGACCACTGGCTTACCTCCATTCATTCCTATAACAACGCTGAAAATAGCGCTGGCTCTGCTATTTACATCAGCACCTTAGAAATTAATGGAGCGGAGGCCGCACTCCCACGGTGCCACCTCGCAATTAGTTTTAAAGGGACTTCTGAAAATAACCAAGCGTGCCACTTATACTTATAAGTCCCGAAAGGTGCACCGTGTGGCCACCTTCCACTGATTCCTATAGAGCGTTGAAAATAGCCGAGTGGAATGGGAGTAATTCTTTTAATAAAAAGTAATCTCCAAAGTTAATTATTATAGTCATAGCGCCTCTGGGTTCTGAAGGCTTGGACCTTCCATCTCTCCCCTCATTCCTGGTCACTGGACTAGCTCTGTCCTCTATGCAGGCTGCTTAAGCACCTTCCCCTGTGGGAGTAGCCTACTCCAAGAGCTAGTGGCCTATTGGTTCCCTGGCCAGAGCAGTTCAGATCTCCGAATAGGGGTTAAAGGGTCAAGACCTGGGGGCCACTTTAGATAACACTTTTAAGAGTAGCCCCAAGTCAAATCTTTTCAAGTGACAGAGATCTAGATCCACTTTGAAGCAATAATGTATCCACAAACCATGTAATATAACGGTCCTAAAACTGTTCATCTATGGTGCCAATAATAAAACTATATACATTTCGTAAGACCAGTATTCTCCAAATAGTAGGCCTGGGAAGCCACATATGGCTCTTAGGTCTCTGCTTGTGGCTTCTTGGTTGTTGGCAACATTAAAAACCATATCTGACAGTTAAAGGGATGTCCACGATTTTCAAGAATTGGCAAAGCACATGAAAGATGATTAAATCAAGAAAAAAACCTATACTCAGGGTACATTCACACGTCCTGTTTTTCTTTCCTGATCCGATCCGCATCTGATCCGCAAATCATGCGGATAGTATGCGGATCCATTCATTTCAATGGGTCCTGAAAAAATACGGACAGCACGTATACTATTCGCATCCGTTGTTCCGTTCCGTTCTGCGGATCCGCAAATAAGATAGAGCTTGTCCTACTTTTGTCCACATATGCGTTCCGTGGTCCCATTATAGTCAATGGGTTCGCAAAAAAATGCGCATGATATGCGAATGCATCAATATGTCATCCGCATATCATCCGCAATTGCGATCCGTTTCCAGGAAATAGAAAGAAATACCCTACCAACATATATTCCTCCTTCCTTTTTATTGTGGAAAAAACGAACGGATGTACAATTGATAAAAACGGAAGGTTTTTGCAGAAACACGGATCCGCAAAAAACGGACCGAAAATCTGGAAAAGAAAAATACGGACGTGTGAATGGAGCCTCAGTATTATGCAAGCAGATGAGGACTGGAGGGCCGTGACTAAGTAACTACCAGGTCTTCACTACAGCCTCTGATAGTGAGGATAGGCTTGGGCCATCAGGGTAGTCACCAGGTGCCACTCCTGAGCAGTCCCAGAGTCAGTGGCAGCTGAGATACCGGTGCAAGCACTGAGGGTAAGGACCTGGTCAGGAAGTTCGAAGTCAGGGCAGGCAGCAATCAAGCAAAATCCGTAGCAAAGCCAAGGTCAGAGGCAGTGGGCAAACAAGCAAAATATATTAAATCAAGAAGCAGGGTCAGGAACAAAGAAAAGCAGAAACTTCCGAAACACCTTCACAAAAGGAAGTAGACAAGCTAGCGACCAAGATTGCTCAGGCACCTTCCTGGGGCAGGAAGCACCTTTAAATACTTCCTGCAATCCAGCCACAGGCTGGGAAAATAGAGGGAGTGCCCATGCTGCCTCACAAGGGAGGAGAGACACGCCCATACAAGCCCTAACAAACCATACAGGACTCAAGCAGAAAGTTCTGGCATGGAGCGCAGATACAACATTTCAGCTACCTGCTGCCCGTGCTTGTCAGCACAGCACATGGCAGCAGGGGGCAAAGAAGGAGCCTGGCGCCCGTATATGTGTTTGTATATCCTGCACAACTCGCTACTATAATAAGAGCCATTCCATGTGGTCATGAATTTTGTAGGCTTTAACATCACTTATGAAAGTAAGTCACAACCTACAAAAATTTGACAGCCTATTCCTAGACATTCCTCAGAAAAATTGCTAATCCCCAAGTAAATGTTGAAAGGTCTTTCACTGGGTTATTATTTCACAATATGTTTTGTGCTCTCTTTATAGGAACCAGTTCTGCTGGCCCACAGGGCAAGGACTTTGTCACCGTCTTTATGCAGAACTATCTGGTATCTTACAGTAAAGGCGATTTCAAGCTCCTCATCACTGGGTACAGTCCCTCCACCACTGTAACAATATGGATGAACAAGTCCAGTTTTAAAACAGTCTTGACAGTGGATGAAAGATCAAATACTATAGCCCAGATTCCCACAAATGCAGAGTTATCTGGTACTTCTAAGTCCCTCAATGTGATTGGTATCAAAGCTGATAAACCTGTCTCAGTTCTATCTCTCAATTCGAAATTACAAAGTGCTGATACTAGCATTGTGTATCCCATTGAAGATCTTGGTACGGACTATTATGTGGTGACACCTTTAGATGGCCCTGATGATTCATTTAAAGAGTTCTCTGTGGTCAGTTATGAAGAATCTACCAATGTTGACATCTTCTTGACTGGATCAGTTTCCTACCAAGAGAAGATCTATGGAGCTGGTAGCAAGCTCACTGTCCTCCTAGATCCATACAATGCCCTTCAGCTCCTCAGTAGAGATAACTTGTCCGGTACTCGTGTAGTATCTCAAAACCTGTGGCAGTATTGAGTGGTCACACATGCACATGGAAGAACACAAAGTGCAATCATGTATATGAGCAGCTCAGACCGGTCTCCAGTTGGGGTACCAGCTTCATCATACCGCCAATATCTGTGCAGTTGAAATCTGATATTGTATTTGTGGTGGCCGCTGAGAAAACAGCAATTGAATATCAAGTTGAAACCAAAAAGTCAAGCCAGAACTTAAATGCAGGTCAAGTAATTCAGCTGGACGTCCTTGTCCAAACTTCCATTTATCTCACTGCTAGTGCTGGAATCCAAGTCATCTACTACTGTACTGGTTGGCAAGACAAGAGTAGGACACCATATGACACTCTTCTCATGACGGTTCCTCCAGTGAGCAGTTACTGTTCCGCTTACTACATCTACGGTCAGCAAGATTTTGAAAACTACGGATCCCTAGTAGTAAGGACCAAAGACATCAAAAGTGTCACCTTCAATAAAAGTCCAACTGCAGACCTGATATGGAGCGCGATTCCAGGTTCAGATTACTCCTGGGCCACTCAAAGTTTAGGTAAAGGATTTAGTTTTCAACTTCTGGAAAATCCATCTTCACCCTTCCTGTTGCTGTCCTATGGATTTGCATACATGAACGCCTACGGATCCCCAGCAGTATGCGCTAATGGTGAGTTTCTCAGTTGTTTCAATGAGGGGGGAAGGGAGGTGGATAAAGTATTGATGGATAGTTTCTATCAATCAATGTATAATCATCTCATTTCATAAATTCCTCAATTTGTTTTGTTCTTCCATCACCTCAGGTCCATCGTGTAGCACTATAAAATGCAGAACTAAAGAGAAGTGCCAGATGTCTAATGGAAAGCCGATATGTGTTCCAGAATCGGAAAGTTACTGCCACGCTGTTGGTGACCCCCACTACCGCCACGTTTGATGGCCGCTTTTACGACTTCCAAGGAACTTGCACTTACACAATTGCCAAGACCTGTGGCAGTGATAGCAGCCTCCCAGTTTTTTCAACATTGAAGCTAAGAATGAGAATAGGGGAAATACTCGTGTGTCATATGTCAGTTATCTTTCCATACAAGTCTATGATGCCTCTATATCCATTGTGAGATATGAGTATGGATTTGTGAGGGTAAGTTTTTGGGGATGTAAGGATAGATGCCATTTGTTCTATAAATACCTCTAATAATGAACAGTATTATATCCAATAACCTTCCTTCATTTCACATCTCCTCAGGTGAATAACCAACGACAACGTCTCCCTATATTCTGAATGATGGTCAGGTCCGCTTATATCAATCTGGTGCTTTGTCGTCAATTGAAACTGACTTTAGCTTAAAGGTATACTATGACTGGAACTCAGTCCTAAAAATATACATCTCCAGTAGTTTTTTTGGAAGTGTTTGTGGAATGTGTGGAAACTATAATGGAAACCCTTCCGATGACCTAATGACACCGAGTGGTATCCAAGCTCCTAATATAGTTGAATTTGGCAAAAGTTGGAAGGTTGAAGACGGAGACAGGTTCTGCTGGCACAACTGTAATGGGGAATGCAAGACATGTCCTCTTGAAATTCAAAAAACATACTCAAGTGAACAAAGTTGTGGCTTGATCTCAAAGGCCCTAGATGGTCCATTCCGTCAGTGTCACTCTGTAATAGATCCCAAACCATACCTGGATAACTGTGTATATGATTTATGCATGAATGGAGGCTCCAAGCAGATTCTGTGCCAGAGCTTAAAAACCTATGCTGATGCCTGCCAGAGAAACAAGGTGACAATTGAAGAATGGCGGCAACTTTCTGGATGTCGTGAGTTAAAGACTTATTTGCCTTAATTTACATGCATTCTAATACAGTGCATTTGGAAAGCTTTCCGACCCTTTTATTTTTTTTTTACATTTTGTTATGTTGCAGCCTTCTGCTAAAATGCAAAATTTTCACTGTCATTCTACAATCAATAACCCATGACAGAATTTTAAAAATATTTGCTAATTTGGTGAAAAGGAAAAAACTACTTTACTCAGGACTTAGTTGAAGCCCCTTTGGCAGTGATGACAACCTGCAGTTTTCAGGGAGATGACGCCTTAAGGCTTCCACACCTGAATTTGGGTATTTTCTGCCCTTTTTCTCTTTGCTCCATTTAGCTTTACCTCAGTCTTCCTGTTGTAACCACTGAAGAACACCCCCAATACTGCTGCCACCAGCATGCTAATCTGTAGGGATGGTATTGGGCAGTGCCTGGTTTCCTCCAAAATATGATGCTTGGAATTGAGGCCAAAAAGTTTAATCTTGGTTTCTTCAGACACATCTTGTGCCATAACGCCCAGGTTGGTGGAATGCTGCTGTATAGCAGATTTTTTTTGTCCCCTTCTTCAGATCTGTGCCTCCACACAATCCTGTCTCTGAGCTCTACAGGCAGTTCTTTCCTCCTCATGACTTGGTTTTTGCTCTGATGTATTGTCAGCTGTGAGATCTTATATAGACAGAGCTGTGTCTTTTAAAATCATGTCCTATCAAGGTGAATTTACCACAGGTGACTCAAATCAAGGTGTACAAACATCTCAAAGGTGATCAAGAGAAATACTGTAGGAGGACCCAGCTCTAAATGTCAAGTGTCATAACAAAGTGGCTGAATATTTAAGTCCATGAAAAATTTTAGTTTTACTAAATAAATTTGCAAACATTTCTGAAATTGTGTTTTCACTTTTCACATTAAGGAGAATGGAGATCAGATTTTTAATTAGCACAAGGTCACAATGTAGCAAAATTTGAAAAAAAAGTAAAAAAAAAAACTTTCCAAATGCACTAAAAGTGTTCCTAAATGAGTTTATGAGATATTAGATTTTTTTTTCCCCAGAAAGACCACTACTGTTGTCCATGGCATGGCTTTGGTTTTGCTATTTCAGAAAGATCATCACCCAAGTCCTTGGGCTTTATATAAATTCCATATTCCAGAGAGGACCACCCTTTTTCATGGTCCCCGTCTGGTTTTGATAGTCCTGAAACAGCTGTACCCTTGCCTATGGGTTGCTTTTAGTATTGATAATTCAGGAAATTCTCCACCCTTTCCCATGTAAGGCATCTAGTACTAATACTCCAGAAGAAGCACTAACTTTTGCTGTGACTTATACTAGGAAAGCAAAGCAGACCTATTTTCTAATCTCATATTGCTAGCTTACATATTTTTCAATGTTTAGACATCTTATACAAGTTCTTCTTCTCTAGAATAAGTAAAACACAAACATAAAATTGTACAAGATATTTATATTAACTGTAAGATGATGTCTCCTCAGCAATGCAATGTCCCGAGAACAGCGAGTACAAGCTATGTCCACAAGCATGCCCAGCCACCTGCAACAATGACGCAATGCCTTTCATATGCTCCGATTCATGTGTAGAGTCATGTCAGTGTAAGGCTGGATATGTCCTTGATGAAGGAAAATGTATACCAAGGTCCAGTTGTGGATGTGTCTACCAAGGCAAATTATATGCTCTAAATGAAAAGTTCTGGGGTGATAAAAAGTGTGAGCAGCAGTGCATTTGTAATCCTTCCACTAGAAAAGTTGAATGCAAAGCCACCAAGTGTAAGCCTTCAGAGCAATGTTCTGTTGTAAATGGAATCCAGAACTGTTACCCTGTATCATATGGCACTTGCTCAGCATCAGGAGATCCTCACTACATCACCTTCGATGGCGTGAAATATGACTTCCAGGGAACATGCATCTACCAGTTTGCAGGACTTTGCAAGAAGTCAGATGATCTGGTGGACTTCCAGGTCAATGTACAAAATGAAAACAGAGGCATCAATGTTGTTTCCTACACCTCAGCCGTCCAAATCAACATCTTTACGTTTGATATTGTCATCGACAGCAAGTACAAGGACAGGATTGTGGTGAGTTTTTATTCTCATAAATGTCTAAAATAGACAGTGGTCCTCTTTTGTATAGGTCCATTGGTGAGTCTTCAGTAATTAATGGTTCTCTCTTTCCAGCTTAATGGATTCGTAACAAACCTCCCTTTTATTGTTGAAAATGGCAAACTCTCAATCTACAAGCAAGGTTATTTTGCCATACTTCAGACAAACTTTGGTCTACGCGTCTCCTTCAACTGGGACAGTCGGGTTGCTGTCACCGTTCCAAGCACCTACGCTGGAGCCATCTGTGGTCTTTGTGGCAACTTTGATAATGACAAGAATAATGATTTCCTTATGAAAAACAATCAGTTGGCCACAACACCAACAGTTTTCGGAAAAAGTTGGAAGGTGCAAAATGTACCTGGCTGTTATGAGGAAGACAAGGGAGATTGCTCAAGGTTAGCAGAGCTGGAACTCCGCCACAATAACAACAACCAAGGATGTGGAATCATAAAGGATAAGAGCGGACCTTTCCGTGAGTGCCATGCGAAGATAGATCCAGAGGGGCACTTTAAGAGTTGTGTATATGATGCTTGCTTCTATGAAGGTAGAGAGGATGTACTTTGCAAGATTATTGCCAGCTATGCCACTTTATGCCAAGAGGCTGGAGTCACCGTATACCCATGGAGAACCTCAGAGTTCTGCAGTAAGTTTAATTGAGACTATTCAAGTGTATTGCAATATTTAGTACCTACTATGAGAATTTTTGCATGGTTATGGATTTCCAGAAAGAATTTAATTTTTTTCGATTTATTTTCTACAGGTCCAGTTTGTCCAAAGAACAGCCACTATGAAGTATGTGCCTCTGGCTGTGCTCCAACATGTCCTTCACTTTCTCCTCCATTGGGATGCAAACCTGGTTGCTCAGAGGGATGTGAATGTAATGATGGCTTCATTCTGAGCGGTGGAGATTGCGTTCCCATCTACCAGTGTGGCTGCCAATACAATGATAAATATTACAAGAGTGGTGAAGTATTTTTCCCCAATGGTTTATGCAACCAGCAGTGTGTATGCACAGCCAGTGGATTTGTGGAATGTAAAGCTTTCAGTTGTGGACCCAATGAAGAGTGCAAAGTCGCAGATGGAGTCCAGAAATGTTATCCAGTCGGTTCCGCCCAGTGCTCTGCTGCAGGTGATCCTCACTACATGTCATTTGATGGTCTGGCCTTTGATTTCCAAGGCACCTGCACCTACACCCTCACTAAAACCATTACAAAGAAGGACAACTTGGTACCTTTTGCCATTAATGTTAAAAATGAGAAGTGGGGCAATGGGAGGGTTGCTGTCACTAAACTAATCTCTTTTGATGTCTATGGATACAACCTCATTCTTGCGTATGAAGTAAGAGGTAAAATCTTGGTAAGTGATCATTTTTCATATTACCTTGGATAACAGATGTCATGTCTGCAGGGAAAAGTGAAGACTACAAGCACTTGAAATAGTTACCAATTTAAAATATTACAAAAATGCAATAACCTAGAAATGAGCAAAATGTCCTATTTCAGAGAGAACTTTTAGGTACTTGAATTATTTTAAGAATCAATTAGTTCAGTTGCACTGTATTTACCTTCTTCCCATACAAAGTTGGGATGATCCAAAATGCAAAACATGTAATGGGAACTCTCACCTACCATGTCCATTACAAATATTTTTGTCTTCTTATGGATCAGAGGGGGCTTTGGGTCACTTCAGGCTCTAGGACCTAGTAGAATACTGAATAGATCCTTCCATGTTTAGACATTTCTTACCAATGGAAGCCATGATATTCAGTTGGTGTATACAAGCACCTCCTTAGGTAAAACTACTAGATATATTTCACAGGGATAATAAGAACAGTTACAAGTGGATCTCAATAAATTAGAATATCATCAAAAGGTTATTTTTTTTAAATAATTCAGTTCAAAAAGTGAAACACATATATTATATAGAATCATTACAAACAGAGTGAACTTTTTCAAGTGTTTGCTTATGTTAATGTTGATGATTATGGCTTACAGCCAAGGAAAACCCAAACTTCATTATCTCAGAAAATTAGAATAATTAACCCAAAACACCTGCAAAGGCTTCCTAAGCCTTTAAAAAGGTCCCTTGGTCTGGTTCAGTAGGTGACACAAAATTGGGGAAGACTGCTGACTTGGCAGATGCCCAGAAGGTTGTCATTGACACACTCCATAAGAAGGGTAAGCCAAAAAAGGGTCATTGCTAAAGAAGCTGGCTGTTCACAGAGTGCTGGATCAAAGCATATTAGTGGAAAGCGAGGTCTATAGAGAATTTATCGAATTAGGCAGACAGCTTGTTAGTCTTACACACTGTATTCTGGTGTAAATATAGGCCAGTCAAAGAAAATTCTCATATATTTGTTCCAATTCCCACACAGGTTAATGGTGAATACTTCAGCCTCCCAGTAAACTTGGAAGACGGAAAGATCCGCGCTTATCAGCATGGCATAAGAGTCCTTATTGACACAGATTTTGGTGTTAAAATCAATTATGATCTTGTCTATCATGTAATAGTCACCGTTCCTGGAAACTACAAGGATCAGTTGGGTGGCCTGTGTGGTAATTATAATGGTGATAGAAAAGATGAGTTCCAGCTACCTGACAGGACGCTTACCACAGATGCCACCAAATTTGGAGCCTCCTGGAAGGTCCAGATTCCTGGTGTAACTTGTGATGATGGCTGTGGTGGAAGTGGAAATGCTTGTCCAACATGTGATGAAAAAAAAAAAGAAATCCTTAAGACTGAGAACTATTGTGGATTCTTGAAGAAGCCTGGCGGTCCATTGAGTGCTTGTTATGCCACCATAAACCCTGATCCCTACTTCAACAACTGCATCTTTGACCTGTGTGCAAGTGTGGGTGATGGAAACATTCTGTGCCAAAACATTCATAGCTACATGGCCGCTTGCCAGGCAGCTGGGGTAACTGTCCAGCCATGGAGGACTGATGCCTTCTGTCGTAAGTTAACTTATTTGTTTCGAAAGTACAGGTACAAAATTGGGCAAAATAATGAATCTGTTTTTAGCATTGGTGATGGTCTATCCAAAAAGTCACATAATCAAGAATGAGATCATTTCAATAGAACTGTTTTATGCAGCCCCAGTATTGCACTGTAGTATTGTCCAGTTTAAGAAAAAAACATTTATAGGCCAATTTATGTCCTTCTAGAGTAGTCATTTCTGCTACAGAACTGCTGTTCACACTACATCTTGCAGTTATAGTCAGCCATTTTGAAATTTTGGTCACACAGAACCTCCCTTCTCTCTAATAATCTTGCTCTTGGCTAGCTCTAGGTGTATGTGGGCCCTTGGGCAAAAGTAACAATGGTGCCCAAAACCTTATTTTGACAAGCTTAAATGGGGCATGTCTTCTTCCAGGTTTGCAAAAATCACTCCTATACCAGGAACACTCACTTGACAGTATACATGTACCATGGGATCCCACTAGGGCTGAATGGATTACTCAAATCAATCAAGTAACTCTACAAATTTTTGCATTGAGGATTCATTTCTACCATTAACTATAGACTATGAGTGAAGCACTTGCAATTACTCAATGTTCCGTAGTCTCTGGCTAGTTGGCTGTCCTCCTGACATACACACATCGTCAGGATGTAGTGCATGTAAACGCACACTATGACCTGACATTGTGTGATATTAGGTCCCAGTGTATCGCGTAAGGAAGAGGATGGAAGAGCTGTGGAGTGTCGGTGGCACCCCTAGCAGGAAAGGTAGGTATTTGATTTCAGTGGCACTGTGGCTGGGCACTGATGACTTGGAGGGGGAATGGGGGAACTGATGGTATGGGGGAGTTCATGGCAGTGGGGAGAGATTGTGGCACTGGGGGATGAACTGATGGCATGGGGAGCTCATAGCACTGTGGGGGGTGATGGCATGGGGAGCTGGTGGCACTGGAGGAGCTGATGACACTGGGGGGGGTGGAACTAATGGCACTGGAGGAGGAACTGATGGCACCGGGAGACTGATGACATGGAAGGGGGCTGATGGTGCTAAGGACTGATGCCATGGGGTGAAGACTGATGGCGGGGGGAGGGGATTGATGGCATGGGGACTGATGAGTTTTTAAAGAAAACATTATTTTATTTTTATATTTTCTTACTAAAGTACTCAATTAATTATTAGATTAAACCAGTAGATTACTTGATTACTAAAATAATTTGCAGCCCTAGATCCAGCAATGCAAATTTGTACTCAATGAGTTTTCAACTACAACATTTTCATAAAGCCTAGGAGAAAATTAGCGTAAATGGAGCCCACTTGTGCTTCATTTAATAATCTCCACTGAGGGCTCCAAATGCATTGGTGCAGGAAACACTGACTTGTGCAAGAAAATCCAAGTAGAAAAAAAAGATTTCTGCACGTCAGGATAAAATCCAGTTCATGTAGGTACAAATAGCACAATGCAGCAGCACCTTCAAAATGTTTCAGACAGATGTCAATAATCATATCATAACATGCAAATCAGAAGGTGACAAAAACACGTATTCATCCAATAGGATCAAATTACATCATGCAACGTCATCTTGGAGGCAGAGCTATCCACCTGCAGCGAAGGTCATAGAGATCAATGGAGATATCACAGGAAAAATCCCACAATTAAATATATAAGATATATATATAATATATAACACATCACTTCTAAAGTTGAGTCCATTGAGATATCATGTGTTCAACTTAAGTATCCAAAATGTCTCCTATAACAGTAGCTTTTTTCTTCCAGTCCCCACTTCGTAAAGGACATTTTAGGCCACTTTCACACCAGCGTCTTTGCTGAAACCATCATGGATCAGCAAAAATGCTTCCATTACGATAATACAACTATGCATCCAGTTGTATTATGTTTAAGATAGCAATGATGGATCCGTCATGAACACCATTAAAAGTCAATGGGGGACAGATCCGTTTTCAATTGTGTCAGAGAAAACGGATCCGTCCCCCCATTGACTTACATGATGGATCTGTCTTGCTCCGCACCACATCGTGGACAGAAAAACACTACTTGCTTATTCTGTCCGCGATGGGGACGCAACCAAACAGAACGGAATGCATTCTGGCGCATTCCATTTCATTCAGTTCAGTTTTGTCCACATTGACAATAAATGGCGACAAAAGTGAAGCGTTTTCCCCTGCTATTGAGATCCTATGAAAGCGGAAAGGGAAAGCGTGGATGTGAAAGTAGCATAAGTGTGAGTTCACATCACCGTTATGGATTCCGTTATTGTTTTCCGTTATAACAGAAAATAACGGAATCCATAAGATGGAAGTCAAAACTGAAGCCTTTAAGAGGCATTCTGTTTTGATCCTTCATAATACGTCTATGGGCAGCATAACCGATCTGTCCTGGTTTCCGTTATGCAAGACGGAAAACAAAGTCCCTAACCCATTCTACACCGAAGAACCTAAAGCATTCAGTAGAGCAATCATGTAGGTCAATGAAGTGCTTGGCAGCTCCTGAAGCAGCACCAGATTTGTTGCTAATGTAAGATATACGTATATATATGTTTTTTGAGTTTCCTAGTACAACGTACATAATATAGATCAAATTGACGAATTTATAGTTTTCTGTTCACATAGCTTTATGACAGCTTTTTTTTGTATAGGACAAGTTATACTTTCTAATGGCACTATTTAATATTGCATAGAATGTGGTGAGCAGCTGAGAAAAATTGTAATGGGATGGAATAAAGTGAAGAAAAAATGGCGAATCGGGCACTTTTTATTTTTTCCCCATTACATCATTCACCGTATGGAATAAGTGTTTTTATATGTTAATAGTACGGGGATTTTTGCATGCCGCAATGCCCATAATGTTTTTTTTTTTAATGGTGGTTTAAAAAAAAATATATATATATATATATATATATATATATATATATATATATATATATATAATACTGTATATTTCGCTTTATAAGACGCACCCGAAGATAAGACGCACCCCAGATTTTAGAGTAGGAAAATGAGAAAAAAATATTTTTCATCAGACCTCATATCAGACCCCATAAATTTCAGGACATCACATCAGACCCCCATCAGACCTCAGATCAGCCCAGTGTACCCCCATCAGACCTCAGATGAGCCCACTGTGCCCCCATCAGACCTCAGATCAGCCCACTGTGCCCCCATCAGACCTCAGATCAGCCCATTGTGCCCCATCAGACCTCAGATCAGCCCATTGTGCCCCCATCAGACCTCAGATCAGCCCACCCAGCCCCATAACAATAAAATAAAAAACAATCTTACCTGTCCTGCGCCGCGGCACCGCTCCGGGTCCGGTGCTCCTCTGGCTTTTAAGGCCGACACTGCACTGTCACCTGACTTGGCCAATTGCAGACATTAGCTGCGGGTGTCTGCTGTATGAAACATCAGGTGACTGCTAGCTATGGTGCTCACTTTGCTCCAGAGCGGACACTGTCTTTAAAGACCGAACATCCATCGTACATGCACAGTGGATGTTGTGAAGGGGTTAAAAAAACCCTTTAAACTAAGGTCTCATGCACATGACTGTAGCCTGTTTTGCGGTCTGCAAATTGTGGATCTTCAGAACACGGATACCAGGCATGTGCGTTCTGCACTTTGCAGCATGGAATGTCCTAGCCTCTATAGAACAGTCCTATCTTTGTCTGTAAAATGGACATTTTTTGGCTGGTGCCATGGAAAGGACTTTCGAAGTGGAGAGCATCTTTTATGAATGGGTCCGCATCCAACCCACACAAAATTTAGAGCAGACGCAGGAAAAAAAAATCATGCGCATGAGCCCTAAGCCAACTTCTGATTCCCCCCACTGTTGTAAACAGACTGGAAGACATCCTCCACCAATAATCTTAGCTAACGTATTGTCTTGTTTCAAAATAGGCCCTCAAGTCCTGCAGTCAATTATATTTAGGGCATTGCTGATGGTTTTTCTTTTCTGGCCCCTATCCTGTAACCTCTGACTAATAATATCACATTGTGCATCAAATAAAGTATGTACCATTGGAGCATGATTATGGCTTCAGCGGTATGGACTGGATGGCAGCTAGTTGAAATAAGAATAGTATTATCTGCAGATGTTTTATGATAAATATAGTGGATTGAACTTGTCTCTCCTAAGGATCCTCCACAAATCCAGATCTAGAAACCTAGTCTGACTTGAAGAAGCAGAAGCTGTAAATCTCAAATTATTAATATAACTGATTTAGTTCAGAATGGCCGCCTCACAACCCCTGCAGACTATCAAAATGTCGTCAATAAAATGACCGTAACAAACCACATCATTAATTTGTTATATAAATCAGAGTCCATTAACCACCCTCTGATAACCAAGTTGTCATTTATACTAAGCTCCTTGAAGGGGTTCTCCAAGTTATATTTATTGATGACCTATCCTCAGGATAGGTCATCAATAACAGATCTGGGGGAGTCCAACACCCGGCACCTCCGCCGATCAGCTGTTTGAAGAGGAGGTGCACGCCGTGCCAGCACTGCCTCCTCTTCATTGTTTATATCCTAGCCATAACAGGGGTAGTGGTGAGTAGGTGTAATTACACCTAACTGCCCCAATCTTTTCAATGAGAAGGATCGCTCCCATACACCTGCGACCCCCGCCGATCTGATATTGATGACCTTTCCTGTGGATACAGTAGGTCATCAATAAATCTAACTCGGATAAGGGGTTTTCCGGCTTCAGGACACAGCACGATCTGCACTCATTCACCATAAATGAGTGGAGCATCAGAGCTATTCAGGCTCCGATGCTCCCCCTTGCCCTGTGCTGAATAGCACAGGGCAAAGGAATTTTGTTGAGAATCAGTGACATACCAGGCTCTCTAAGGGTAAGCTAGGTGGAGCATTCTGCCTAGCAGTGAGCCTGGTGATGTCACCGGCACTAATGGGTGGGCTTTAGCTCTGACTGACTAACTGTTTTCACAGGCTAGTTCAGCGCTGAAGACCACTCATCAGAGCCAGTTATGTCATCTGAATCACTGCTAGGCAGAAGCCTCCACCTAGCAGTGTCCAAATGTTAACAAACAGTCCTTACCCCACGCGATGCAGCGAAAGGCAAGGGGCAGCATCGGAGCATATGAGTGCAGATTTGCAGGGTTGTGTCTGGCTTCAGGTCTGTACCCGGACAAACCCTTTAATGGCTTTGTATTGAATACCTGTAAAATGTTTCATATGTCCTCTGTTCACATTCGTCAGATGTTTTTGTAAATCCCTTAAATTCTTTTCAACCAGGGCCTGAAACTAATCCAGGCATGTTATGCCATGATTAAGGACATTTGTCTGAAACTTGTTGGTGGTGCTGCTGCATCGTGCTATTGTTAATTTTTTTTTTTTTATCCTCATGTACAGAATTTTTCTTTCTACTAGGAGGAAATTGCTGAGCTACGATAAATAACAAATATTAAGGAGGCAAAAAATGCTCTTTAAAATGTGCATTCATTATTTGCTTTTTGTTCTTTACTCTTTAATTAGCCATGAAGTGTCCGGCAAACAGCAAATACAAAGTGTGTGCAGATGTCTGCTCTGCAACATGTGCTGGTATCACCGACCCAACCAAGTGTCCCGAAACTTGTTCTGAGGGATGTGAGTGCAACGATGGCTTCTTCTTTGATGGACAAGGCTGTGTGTCCATAGATAAGTGTGGCTGCTTTGAAGATGGAAGATACTACCAGGTGGGTGAGACTATTGGGCACCAATTCCCAAACCTTTCTATGGATGACATCCTAATGTAGTTTTCCAGCATCTGTGGCACGGTTATGGAAAAAGTATGACCTAAGTGGTCAGCCTAATAATAAAAGGTAATTATCTAAATGATACATTTGGGGATGAAGCCAGGAAAATGGGAAAAAGTGGCACTGACCATTCACCAACATTCATATATTTGGTAATTTTTTATTTTTTAATTCTCATTATGAACATCAGGTAAACAATCATAGTCAAAACTGATCAAAGGTGTAAGGATGGGGTTGAATTGGCATTATGGAATTCTGTTACAGGTTCCGTTATAACGGAATTTCAGTACGGAATTCATGTATAAAGGAAGCAAACAGAACTGTTATGTGTCCCCATAGACATGTATTAGCCTCTTAAAGGCTTCCATTTTGCATTCTGTCCTAAAATTCCTGTGTAATCTACCGTGTTTCCCCAAAAATAAGTCATACCCCGAAAATAAGGCATGTCAGAGCTTTTGAACATTGGCTAATATAAGGCACCCCCCGAAAATAAGACGTAAAATGCTCCGGTGGAATATTCGAGCGCTTTTTTAAAATCTGTACGCTAATACATACGCATATTTTAGAATGTACACTAATGCGTACGCATTTTCTAAATTAGTACGCATTATCATCACTACGTTTACATAGAAGAAACATACGGTATGAAGCTGTTCTTAACTACCGTATGTGGCGTCCCCTACCGGCCCCTTATCATCGCATTGTACCGCCGCCAGTATCCAGTGCATTATACAAAAATATAAGACACCCCCTGAAAATAAGACATAGCACAACTTTTGGAGCAAAATTTAATATAAGACAGTGATTACACGGTAGAATGGAATTCCGTAACATCACTGCGAACCCGCCCTAACTTAAAGCCTCAGACCCAATACAAAATCTGCAATGGGTCCCCCTAGGCTCCAGGGCTCAGTTGCATTTGCACACATTATTTATATCTCCCCCAGCAGAGATTTCTGACAAAAATTTGGGAATTTTTTTTCAAATGTTTTAAAATTGTTAGTATTCCATATCATATTTACTTTTGAAATGTATGTACCATTCAATTGAATGTTTTGTTTTAATAGCCAAATGAAAAAGTTTTATCCGGTGACTGTAAAGAAGTTTGCACCTGTAGCCCAACGGGTGGACTTGTGTGTGAGGACACCGAATGTACAGCTGATGAGACATGCCAAATTAAAGATGGAGTTGTGGCTTGTGTTAATAAAGGTAATACTAAGAGGAGGGGTTAAATAATACATCAATCCAGCTAAATAGGACTGCTAACTCCATTAAGCTAAATGGGATTACTCTACATCAGATTGGCCCTCCATCAATTGCTATAAGAAGGGTTCATGGTGCTGCTCTGTTTCAAACTTTTTGAAGCTCTTGACATTTGAAATGTCTACTATACTTTCTATAGTTAGTTTTGTCATAGGCATTACGTGTAACATTTTCTTATCTAACTACAGATCCATGCAAGTCAATGAACTGTAGAATCAAAGAAACTTGCAAGTTACAAGATGGAAAACCAGTCTGTGTCCCAGATTTCACAAGCACCTGCTGGGCATGGGGTGACCCCCATTATCACACTTTTGACGGATACAACTATGACTTCCAGGGAACTTGCACATATATCCTGTCCAAATATGGAGGTGGAGATACTGGTCTAGTTCCATTTAAAATTGAAGAGAAAAATGACAATCGAGGAACTCAGGCCGTGTCATATGTCAGAACTGTGACCATCTACATATATGGATACAAGATCGCCATTATGAAGGGTGAATTTGGAAAAGTTAGGGTGAGTTTGGAGGATTTTATTATTTACTTATCCAGCATTATATTCTGTATAAAACTACAGAGCTGCACTCACGATTCTGCTGTGTAATGTACACATATTACATTACTTATCCTGTACTGATCTCGAGTTGCATCTTGTATTATACTCCAGAGCTGCACTCACTATTTTGCTGGTCTTTATTGGAAACCGCTGTCAAAACATACTGTCTGCTAACAGTTTAGCTGAGCTCCTATAATGCAGTTCATTCATGGACATTACAGATGCTGAAGTACTGTACATACAACACTTCTGTGAATGCAAATCACTAGACTAGAGAAGAGCAAATAGTTTGTAAACAAATTGGATTAGTTCTGAATTCCACATAAAATTTGTCTCCAAATGAATCCAACTTTTTGTAATTTTTGCTGAAGAACATCACCCAGCACTATACAACTATTATTGTGAATGTTGGTGGGGGAAAGCCATGCGGAAGGAAGAAGACGGAGGATCACTTGACAATGGGAGGAAGTGGAGAGGAGGGTTTGCCCTGATTGGCCTAGAGACTGAATGACAGCCTGATAGGCCAATCAGGGGGCAGTAGGCAGGCAGGTCCTTTTGCTGAGAAAGAAAAATCACCATTCTGTATTTAGCTTATGACCTGGAAGGCTGTCTTGAGGCAGTGTCTGACAAAAAGCTTTTACAGACACAAGCCACTAATATAATGCGATAGGGATACTGTAAGCAGAGTATATGAAGATATATTTGGGTATATTTTAGAGACTTTGATCAGGGAAAGCATAGGTGGGGAGTGAGAGAATGAGGAACTGGTGGTGTTGTGTATTTAATACAACTGCTGGCAGTTAGTTTTGCTTTACAAACACATTTGTATCTGTATAAACAGGCAGACAGCTTTTTTAGAATCTTCTTTCTACAGTTCATAGGCTTATAGCTAGCACCCCAATAGCTTACATCCTTATACAAACACTGAGCAATTGCATATGTTCAGGCATTTCACTGCATTGCTGCATCAAATGTGTAGCTCAAAGACATTTTACTGCAGAAACTGCATTATTACCATTGTAAATTGTCAATACCAGTGTGCAGTGTGTTTGTAGAAGAGGATGGACTTTTAATTGTGCCTGTCTTTAAAGTGCATATAAAACACTTGTAATTTTGCTAGTATCATTTACTAATCTGTGTAATGGTACCATACTGTTGCTGTGGTGGTAATGCTGGCATTTGTAGCCATGGTGGTAGTGGTAGAGGTATTGGTAGCAACAATGGTACTCGAGGCAAATACAGACCAGGAGGGGGGAGGCCAAAGAGACCACAATGGCATATCGCAATCTGATAAAAGTGGCATGGAGGGTGAGGATGATGATAATTGTGTGTTAGACAGGAATGGGAGCCAGATCAGGGTGCTGATGAGGAGATGACATTACAGGAATAAGTTGGTGGCCTGGGTGGCAATAGAGCAGTCAATAGAAGCGGTAATGTGCAGCCAGAACCTCCCCAAAGAAATGCCAGAGTCAGATCTGATTCTTTTATGGTCAGCTTGTGAACTGGTGATGCTGCTTAAACAGTGGGCACAGGCACAAAAGATGGAAGACATAAGCCAAGCTCAGTTGCTGCTAACTCTTTGCGAGTACCTCCCATTTGGCAGGTTCACTCAACGGAGGCAAAAGACAAAAGCATTGCCATGTGCAAGATCGGCAGGATTAACCCCTTAGTGACCAAGCCTGTTTGGACCTAAATGATCAAACCAGATTTTGGAAATCTGGCATGTGTAACTTCATAAAGGTTTTGCACATCAAAGTAATTCTGACATTGTTTTCTCGTCACATATTGTACTTTACTTACAATAGGTGGTAAAATTACCAATGCAATATGAGTATCTTTATTTAAAAAAATTAAAAAATCTATGAAAATTTGAAAAAATTTACATATTTTCCTATTTTGAACTGCAATATTTTACATACATACATAAATACTGTTCAATATTTTTTATCCAAAATATATTTTCACATCTTTATTTTGGCTGCACTTACAAAAAACTTTTAATTTTAACATTGATTTTAAAATTTTAGAAGTACATATTTTTCCTTGAAACAAGCCAAATTTGCAAAGGATTATAATAATAGAACCCTCCCCCAAGGTGACCCCATTTTGAAAATTTGACCCCTTAATGTATTTATCTATGGGTGTAATGAGTTTTTTGACCCCCTAGTTTTTTTATTTAAGAAATTAATGCTTAGAAGGTGAAATTTTTTTTCCATTTTTTGCACAAAAATGTCAATTTAAAGACCGTTTTTTTCTGCAAAGCACATTAAAATGAAGAAGTACACCCCAAAATGTATCACCCCATTTCTCCTGTCTTCAGAAATATCCCCATTGTGGCCCTAATCTTAAAAAAAAGGTAAAATTTGTTTCAATGTCTGAAAAAAAAAATTAGCTCCACAACCCGTCAAATTAAACAGAAAATTAGAATAAATTGCCTTCCTGAAAATTGCCTTCCACGACATTCCAACTCACTGGATCTCCATCTTGCATATGCTAGAGTGTCTGTACAAGCAGTGTAAAGCAGTGAATGATTTTAGCATGCACCAGACCATCTTAGCAGGTGGCATGTATTGTTTTGAGGTCAGCCGACACTGACACTCAAAGAAGTAGAACAGCTTAAACATCTTGCTGGTTGCCCTCTAGCTGTTGGTGACCCACCCAGAGAAAGTGCCATGGAGGAAGAAGTGGAGGATGAGCAGCTACCATTGGAGGAGGAGAAGGTATGCCCAGTAGAATGTGATTGATGATGATGATATCACTAGCAATGATGGCCAATCATCTCAGTGGGTGAGGCCAGAAAAACTGTGTTCTTGGGCATGCTGGTGAGCATGGCAAGTTGTATGCTTGCTGGCTTACATACTGACAGGTTTGAAACATGAAGTAGTGAAATGATTATTGGACAGCAATGTTTTTAGACCCTCTTTATCAAAGCAAAGTAGGGAAACATTTTACCGGTTGCGAAAATGCAGCCTAAATTTCATTATTACCAAGATAAACTTTGTATGCAGCTTGCCACAACTTTCGGCAAGTGGACGCCTGCCACCCATATGTTTGACAAGAAGGCCTCTCTCTGCCCTCAACCAACATGACGGAGAATTTTTTTCATGTGCCCTGCCAGGCTGATGCAAATCAGCAACCAGAGATTTACCACCTGAATAACTAGGTAGAGTCCTACCTAAACTCTGGTCCTTCTCCGGCATGTTTTCCTGACCCCATTGACTTCTGGGCAGGCAGACTGGAATAGTGGTTGGAACTGGCCCAGTATGCTCCCTCTGTACTGTCTTGTCCAGCTTCCAGTGTCATGGACCCATGAGGATTTTCATACACTTCCGGCTCAGACTGATGAATAGATCTGCCATTACCCCATCATGCCACTGCCACTGTTTGCTTGCCTACCATCATATTCCGTATCCTATGGCTGCTGCAGCTATCATGCCACTGAAATTGTCCGTCTGCCTACCATCATGTTCCAGATCATGTGGAATGGGGCTGCTTGCCCCATCGCTGCAGCTGCTACTCCCCCTACTGCCACTTCCATTACTATTACCATTACTAACACACAGCTAGAACTACCACTACGGCAACCCAAAAAGAGCCACAGACACATCTATTGCTTTGTCTGTTCCACGCTGTGCTGCTACTATTGGCTCTATTATTGCTGCCAGTTATTACCCCTACAAAACTTACCCTCTCAACATCCACGTTATACTGCTAGTCCCACTGTTTCTTCTGACAATAATGAACACTTGTGCATTTATATATATGGGCAGGCATCTGCCCCCATTAAATGCATGATTTTTGGACGCTTATGTAGAATAAGTCACCGTCTTTTGCCATTACCTTGTGTTTGTCTTAATGGACAGGGACCTGCCCCTCTTGATGCATAACTTTTGGACGCTTGGTTTCAACAGCAGATTTTGCTTTCCTTAACACAGTCCGTGTTTACACACCATCTGGCCCTATAAGGGACAATTTTTGGAAGCTTTCTAATATAAAAAGGTATACGACTGTGCAGTGTGTTTTTAAACATGGCATTTATGATCACCGTCAAACATGCATTTACTCATAGTTACGTATGTCAGTGTCACTGACATTAACAAAAATCTAGGAGGCCTCAGGGTTATACATCAATTTTCAGGCCAATTGGAGCATATCTTATTCATGTAGAATCAAAGTAGATTCAGACACAACTCAATAATAAAAAAATAAAAAAAAATAGACACAGAAAGAATTCCAAGTGGAGCCCAGCTTGTGTTTATATTGTCAACACAGTGCACAAATTGGGAATGCTGGAGATTGGAGCTCTGCAGTTGCAGAACTGTAATTGTAGCTCTGGAGCCTACAAATTTTTAAAAAATGATTTTAATAATGTCATTTTCTTATTCACATCCAAAACAGGTCAATGATGTCATTACCAATCTGCCAGTGACATTGTTAAATGGAAAGATCTCAGCCAGTATCAGTGGTCTTAATGCTGTGGTACGTACAGACTTTGGCCTCCAGGTGACCTATGATTATAACTGGCACTTGGTGGTCACACTCTCTAGCAGCTACTACGGCCTTACCCAGGGTCTCTGTGGAAACTTCAACCAAAATAAAGGAGATGAGTTGATAACGGCAGACAACAAAGCAGTTACCTCCATTATAGACTGGGCCAAGAGTTGGAAAGTCAATGATAGAGATCCCTTCTGCTTTGACTCCTGTCCTGGACTCAACTGTCCAACCTGTGATGATGCCAAGAAGAACCAGTATGGAGATGACAAGAAATGTGGTCTTATTAGCAAAGTTGCAGATGGACCCTTCAGAGAGTGTCACCAGAAAGTTAACCCAGACAATTTCTTTGATAGCTGTTTGTATGATGTTTGCATTAATGATGGTGCTAACCAGTTCTTGTGCCAAGCCCTCAATGCTTACGCCAACACCTGCAGGAAACTAGGAGTTAAAATATATGAATGGAGAACACCATCAGGATGTGGTAAGTAAGGAACACAATATAAAGCAAAGATGTATCTCAGTTGTATCTCTATGTCTCTATTGGAAGGTTTACATGTCCCGATGTAACAGGAGATTACATTCCATCCCAACAATCGTCTGCTTATTAAGTGGAGTTGAAGCGCTGCATTAGGATGTGCTTGTATAGCTGCAGGCCGTGAGAGGGGATGAAGTGGGCATACAGTATTGAGATCAACATTCTGTACACATCACTATTGAGATGTATGTGAAACTAGAAACTCCATAGAATTATTTGGAGCTGTGACTCCGCCTCCACCCTGACTGAAGTCTATAGGAGTGATGGAAAGAGTTGACCAAGCACCTCTCCATTTAATTCCATTGAGACAGTACCTGCACTGGTGTGAGAAATACTCTTTAGGCTATCATGTTGAGGTTATGACAATGTATTTACCCCAATGTTATTTTCTCTACAGTTTTTCCCTGTCCACCAAACAGTCATTATGAGTTCTGTGGAAATGCCTGCCTGGCTACTTGTACTGATCGCTCTGCTCCATCACGATGTACCAATGACTGTGTGGAGACCTGCCAGTGTAATGACGGCTTTGTCCTTAGTGGTGACAAATGTGTTCCCACATCAGGTTGTGGCTGCTTATACAATGGTGCCTACTACCAAGCAAACCAAGAATTCTGGGCTGATGACAACTGCTTTGTGCTATGTAAATGTGATCCAAGTGTTGGCATGGTGGTCTGCCAGGAGAGCAAATGTAAAGACACTGAAAGGTGCATGCTAAATAATGGTGTTAGAAGCTGTGAACCGGTTAGCTTCTCCACATGCACAGGCTCTGGTGATCCACACTACACAACTTTCGATGGCAGAAGATATGACTTTATGGGTACCTGCATATACCAATTAGTTGGTGTGACCTCCACTAACCCATCAATACCTCGTTTTAAGGTCACAGTGCAGAATAACAACCGTGGTGGCAACAAAGCAGTATCCTTCACCAAAGTGGTTACACTGGAAGTTTATGATATAGTATTGACTCTCAGCCTGGACTATCCTCGTCGAATTTTGGTACGTATGCATCTGGGTTTTCCAAGGCAGATTATCAGGCCATATGGAATCTGGTATAAAGTGGGTACCATTATAATTTATGAGAGGCTAGTCGTATAAGTAGCAGTCCATTAAAGACATCACATTTGTAAGAGTCCAGACAGTCAGGACTAATGTTTTTAACACTGGCTTTATTTTTCAGATTGATGGAGTGGTTACTTCTCTTCCATTCTATTTCCAAACTAACAAAGTTTTAGCCTACATCAGTGGCAGTCAAGGAATCATAAAAACAGATTTTAAGGTCACCATCACCTTTGACTGGAACAGCTATGTGGCAGTGACCGTACCCAGTAACTATCAAAATGCTCTTGGTGGTTTGTGTGGCAATTATAACAAAAATCCAAATGATGACTTCAACATGATGGATGGAAGCCCAGCTTCAAATGCAGTTCAGTTTGGTAACAGTTGGAAAGTAGGTGATGTCCCTGGCTGTACTCCGGAGTGTATAGTAAACTGTCCTCTATGTTCTGAAGCCCAAAAACAACTGTACAAGACAGAGAAATACTGTGGGTTGATTAATAAGACTAATGGGCCATTCAGTCAATGCTATCCTATTGTTGATCCAACCCCATTCTTTAATGATTGTATTTTCGATGCCTGCCAATACCAAGGACACCCATCATCCTTCTGTACTGCCATCGGTCTCTATGTGGCAGCTTGTCAGGCAGCTGGTGTCAAGTTACAGGAATGGAGATCACCATCTTTCTGCTGTAAGTTCTTTCCAAATATCAACAGATTTTGCTATTTTTGCCACAGCCTTGTCTTTATTTATGGCACACCGTTCCTGGGAGAGATATTGAGTTCCATTTACTTTCCTTCTAGGTCTATCCTGCCCAGCAAATAGCCACTATGAATTGTGTGGAAATTCCTGTCCTGTCACTTGCTATGGACTGTCCTCACCAACTGGTTGTGACTCACCATGTAAGGAAGGTTGCTACTGTGACGACGGATACATCATGAGTGGTCACAAATGTGTTCCTATTGCAGACTGTGGTTGTGTATATCAAGACAAATATTATCAAAAGAATGAGATCTTCTATCCCAAGGGTCAGTGCAGTGAGAAGTGCCAGTGCGGTGCTGATGGCATTGTTAGATGTAAATCAGAAGCCTGTGGTCCTGAGGAAGAATGCAAACTAGTCAATGGAGTTTGGGGATGCCAAGCAAAAGAGAGTGGCAGGTGTGTGGCTTCAGGAGATCCACACTACACCTCTTTTGACGGCCTCAAATTCGACTTCCAAGGAACTTGCAGATACACTTTTGCAAAGGTTGTTGAGGATGACCCTCGTCTGGTGAAGTTCTCTATTGTTGTTGAGAATGAAAGCTATGGAAATGGTAAAGTTGCCGTGACAAGGCTTGTGGTGGTGTCTGTATATGGTTACACGATAGCCATTGAAAGAAACATGAGATCAAAAGTTAAGGTCAGTATCATCATTTACATAAGAGGTCTGATACCTTCATGTACTTATTATTGAACATCATATTCATTCTCTGTATGTTTGCCTTAGGTTGATGGAGAGCTCATCAAACTTCCACTGGTGTTAGGCGATGACAATATTCTAGTGAATCAAGAAGGAAGCAATGTTGTCTTGCAAACAGACTTTAGTCTAAAGATTCTTTATGATACCATTTACCATGTGGTCCTTAATATTCCAAGCAATTATCGTGGCAAGATGGTTGGCCTCTGTGGCAACTTCAATGGTAACAAAAATGATGAATTCCAGCTTCCCAATAAACAGATTGTCAAGAATGTGAATGAGTTTGGGTTCTCCTGGAAGGTTGACGTTGCCGGAGCGAAATGCAGTGATGGATGTAATGAAGGAGAGTGTCCAGTTTGTGCAGAGGCCAAGCTTCAGCCATTCAAGGCCACATCTTCTTGTGGTATGATCACAAACCCATCTGGGCCATTTAGAACATGTCATTCAAAGATCAACCCAGATGCATATTTCAGTGACTGCGTCTATGACTCCTGTGCAGTTGATGGAAAAGATGAAATTCTTTGCAAGAGCCTCCAGGCCTATGCTGCTGCTTGCCAAACTGTTGGCATTACTATTGACTCTTGGAGAACCCCAACATTCTGTCGTAAGTATTTAGTGAAAGATATTATAACTTTGTCCATCATTTGGAGTTGGCTCTTTCTTCTCAGACTTATTGATTTAAATTACATTATTTTTACTTCTAGCCATGTCCTGTCCAGCAAACAGTCATTATGAAATTTGCACCAGAACTTGTGAACAAACTTGCTTGGGACTCATTGCACCAACGAGATGTACAGACAGATGCTTTGAAGGCTGTGAATGTAACGCTGGATATTTGCTGGATGGAGATAAATGTGTCACAAGGGACACATGTGGATGTGCATTCAATGGAAGATACATGAGTGTAAGTATTATCATAGTAAAAAGATGTGATTATCAGTGTACAAGGAGAACTAGGTTTTGGACCTCTGTCACATATCGGACAAGAAGCAGGTCTTAAATCTGGTCCTAGATTTAGCTCTCTTGAAATCATAACATATGTCCACGTGTCCACATATTAGGGGATAAGGACTTCATAGAAGGGAATCACTGCTCAGGATCCCGATTTGTGTAGTCTAGAGAAACCATTATGTCCATACATTACATGGATGTCCTTTTATTTTATCGGCCTGCATGTAATGCCGCATGTGATAAGAGCAAATTGGGGGCAGAAGAAGTAGAGAGGTCCGACCTGTGGCAACTGGTTTCTCCTTATAGGTTGCCTTGATGAGGTAAGCCCTTTAAATATGTTAGTCAAAGTTACCCATCACAGCAAATTAGTAAATTTAAATGATTACCCTTGCTGTCTGTGAGGAAATGGTTTCCTCCAGGTAGGTTACAAAATTCATTAGGAATTTATAAAAAAATTTCAATTTTTAATCCAATACATTTTACTTTAGGTACAAAATATACTTAGGAACCTATAACTTTACTATTAGTATAATTCAACACTTATTGTTTATTTTTTTTTCTCTTTAGGAGGGCGAGTCTTTTATCACAACAGATTGTACCAGACAATGTAAATGCCAGGCTGGAGGTGTAACCTGCACCACGATAAAATGTGGTGACAAGGAACGATGTGGTCTAGTGAATGGAGTTCGTGGTTGTTACAAGGTGGAAGGTGTATGCTCCATGAGCTCTCAGAAATTTGCCACTTTTGATGGTCTCACTGGTGGACCTATTGGAAATGGTCCTGTAGAGGTGGCCTCTCTATGTAATGACAAGGATCCTGGATGGTTCAGAGTTATCGCTGATATTCAGAATTGTGAAATGGCAGCATCAGTGGCTAGGCTTCATATCTTCCTTGGCAGTTTCCTGGTGACCATCTCTAAAGACAAGGAAGCATGGGTGAGTAAATGTGTATGCTTATTGAACTTTGGTGCTCAATACTGGATTTTTTTTTATAAAATTCTTATAAAACCTTGATATTCTCCACGTAGGTGAATGGACGTTTGAACAGTCTCCCTGTTACATCTGGTATACTGTCAGCCAGTGTTGGGGAGAACTCTGTTTTCATCCAGATTGGTGCTGATTTGAAGATTGAGTTGACCGATGGTGGTAGTCTTGTTCTCCGTGTCTCTGAAAAATTGTCTGAGGTTGTTTGTGGAGCTTGCGGAAACTTCAATGGAGACGTCTCCGATGACCTTAAGTCTCCAGGAGGAAAGGCAGTCGCTGATATTTCACAGCTTGTAACATCATGGAGGGCTCGGGACTTAAGCAGTTGGTGAGTGAATTTAATATACATATTGATTATTATGAAGGAATCCACTCAAAGAGTATGTATATATATATATATATATATATATATATATATATATATATATACCAAGACAGAAAAAACACAGCAGCACAGTAATAGTGATGGCGGGTGCAAAAAAGCTGCCTCACTTATTGGGATTTATATATATATATATATATATATATTTTTTTTTTATATGACCATATATATATGACCCAAACTAGGGCTTATGGTCATCATAAAATAAGGAGTCAATATAAAGATGAGCCTTGGCTCCAGCATACTCAACACTCAGTTCTAGTCATGTTTGCATAGATTTTATCTAAGTATGTAAACATTGTAAACTAAAAGTCTGTTCGAACTAGACTAACTTTTTAGACTTGGTACCACCAAGATTAACTGGTCGCCACTGTTTCAGTAGCGACCTGCCAAGTCTAAAAGTCTAGTTTGAATAGACTTTTAGTATGCAATACATATGGAGCCAAGCCAGGAGTGGACTAAGGCTCATCGTAGGTGCTCAAACAGACAGACCTGTAGTCCAGGGGTGTTGGAAAGCTTTGAAAGTACCTGGGGTACTATGAGATATTGGAAAGAGGCTTGGAGCACTAGGCATAAGACTCTTGATAGGTGCCGGCATGTGCTAGCAATGCTGCGCTTGCAGTTTGTTGGTCTCTGCTACCACCTTATGTATCAGCAATTGGGGCAAAAAAATAACAAAAAGATAAAAATCCTAGTAAGTGTAATACCACAAATTGTTGATTCTTGTCACGTTTTAAAGAAAGAAACAATTACAGATGTAGCAGGGTTAACACAAACTCTTAACTCAAATTTCTTAACTCATCGTGTTATCTTGATTAAAAAAAAGCCATTGAAAAGCAATTGAAGGTGTTTGCTTAATGCATTTAGTTTAGATAACACGTCTCAGAAAGCATGTGTGTTAACTCTACTACATCCGTATGTGACACTTCTTAGTTACTTCTGGAAGGGATAGATGACAACTAAGACGCCTGCCCTTGTCTTCCAGCTGACCATTTGGGATTCTGTAATAGAACCTTTCCTAGATTTCATCATCTCTAATTATTGATCAATTATTCACCTTTTTATTTTAGTAATGTCTAAACTAATGGAGAAATCCAGAAACTTCGGAAACCGATGCAGATTTTTTATGTAGAATGATGATAATCTCTGCTAAAAACCTTGAATAAAGCACTGCCAAACTAGAAAATACACAAGGTTTCTATGAGCTATTTAAACAGAACTGGATAATGTGCAAGAAAAGAAAAACTGGAACAAAAATCTCAAGACCTTAAGATACATATATACACTCACCGGCCACTTTATTAGGTACACCATGCTAGTAACGGGTTGGACCCCCTTTTGCCTTCAGAACTGCCTCAATTCTTCGTGGCATAGATTCAACAAGGTGCTGGAAGCATTCCTCAGAGATTTTGGTCCATATTGACATGATGGCATCACACAGTTGCCGCAGATTTGTCGGCTGCACATCCATGATGCGAATCTCCCGTTCCACCACATCCCAAAGATGCTCTATTGGATTGAGATCTGGTGACTGTGGAGGCCATTTGAGTACAGTGAACTCATTGTCATGTTCAATAAACCAGTCTGAGATGATTCCAGCTTTATGACATGGCGCATTATCCTGCTGAAAGTAGCCATCAGATGTTGGGTACATTGTGGTCATAAAGGGATGGACATGGTCAGCAACAATACTCAGGTAGGCTGTGGCGTTGCAACGATGCTCAATTGGTACCAAGGGGCCCAAAGAGTGCCAAGAAAATATTCCCCACACCATGACACCACCACCACCAGCTTGAACCGTTGATACAAGGCAGGATGGATCCATGCTTTCATGTTGTTGATGCCAAATTCTGACCCTACCATCCGAATGTCGCAGCAGAAATCGAGACTCATCAGACCAGGCAACGTTTTTCCAATCTTCTACTGTCCAATTTCGATGAGCTTGTGCAAATTGTAGCCTCAGTTTCCTGTTCTTAGCTGAAAGGAGTGGCACCCAGTGTGGTCTTCTGCTGCTGTAGCCCATCTGCCTCAAAGTTCGACGAACTGTGCGTTCAGAGATGCTCTTCTGCCTACCTTGGTTGTAACGGGTGGCTATTTGAGTCACTGTTGCCTTTCTATCAGCTCGAACCAGTCTGCCGCATTCTCCTCTGACCTCTGGCATCAACAAGGCATTTCCGCCCACAGAACTGCCGCTCACTGGATGTTTTTTTCTTTTTCGGACCATTCTCTGTAAACCCTAGAGATGGTTGTGTGTGAAAATCCCAGTAGATCAGCAGTTTCTGAAATACTCAGACCAGCCCTTCTGGCACCAACAACCATGCCACGTTCAAAGGCACTCAAATCACCTTTCTTCCCCATACTGATGCTCGGTTTGAACTGCAGGAGATTGTCTTGACCATGTCTACATGCCTAAATGCACTGAGTTGCCGCCATGTGATTGGCTGATTAGAAATTAAGTGTTAACGAGCAGTTGGACAGGTGTACCTAATAAAGTGGCCGGTGAGTGTATACTGTATATTCATTTGGTGTATTAGTGGAATATACTGCTTTAGGAAAATTGTCCACTATAATTGGGATTCTAATGGTTTCTGAAGGTCAATAAAGCTTTTTCTGATACCTGCGTTATATTTGTACTGATTTCATGTTTCTCATTCCAGATTGTATGGATGCAATGAGTGTCTAGTAGAAACAGGGCAAGCAAAAAGTGGAGCAGTTCATGGTCAGATTTCAGAGGTAATTTTTTTTAGGGGGAGAAGTTCACTATTTTTTCATCTTCTCTGTAATTCCTGCGCCAAGTTTGAAGTGATGGCAGGAGATTCTGCTAACATTACAGTTGTTGGGCCAACCATATCACCCCAGTAGGATCTATCTATGGCCTTTGTGCGGATACCGAAACAACTATACCTCGTAGTCACTCTAGGCAGCTGTAGATGGATATTAGATGTAGCACAGTAAGACAATATGTATGTATGTATATACATATATACATACACAGTATGTACAACCTGTGCATCCCTTCCCTCTACCTTTTTATGAATGCATACAGTATTTCCTCTCTCCATTCTTTCCTAGTTGACATGATCTGTCTGGTATGATGTAAGATCTTTGCTCTCGCTCTAAGACAATAAGACATCTTCATACTGCTGTTCCCTCTCCCCTCTCACAGCAGACAGTTTCACAAACACGGAGAGAGAAAATCTGCAGTAGCATCCCCCTCTTCATGTGGAATCATGAATTGGATTTAAGTGTATAGGTGAATCACCCCATATGAAATACACCAATTAAAGAGGCAATTAAAGGGGCTGTCCCACAAGCAATATTCTACAGTTTTCAAACCAATACCTGGATCTGAATGTTTTTTAGTTATTCAATGAAGTGTATATGTATAGCACCACATGTTCTTTTTCTTAATTCTTTGTCCGGCTCACTGAGATGGCCGCACATGCTCAGTTTCAATTGCCTCTTTAGCTGTGAAAGAGAAAGACCTGCAGTACAAAAGACACTCCCCTTGAGCTGATATAAATCTAGTAGAGCAATGAATAGGGAGATCTCTGGATCCATGTGAGGTTCAGGGCTGGTTTTAACTGTGTTAGACAAGATTGTAATTTACTATTTGATGTCTGATTTTTCATTAATCATGGGATAACCCCTTTAATTGTCCCCAAGTCACTTCCAAATGGGGTTGCCTTTTGATGGGACACTGAAACACATGCAGTTTGGACGCAGTTGGAGGGTCTTTTGTTATTGTGGTGGGCCAGTTCAACACTAGACAGAGGAAAATATTACTGTATAAATTATTTGGCATTGCAGATTAAAGGGCTACATTAGGGACATTTATGGAATAAATATGTAGGAGGTGCCATAAAGAATGCTAGGAGAGTCCCAACTCTCTTCTATCTCAAGAACAGAGTCTGAAGTGAATGAGGAGTAGACCACACATGCCACCCTTAATTCATCGCTATGGGACTTCTAAACATAAAGCACACTATCCTGTCCTATAACAGTGAATGGAGGCAACACTGCACATGTGTTGTGTGCTCTATGTTCATGGCAAGGCCCTATTTTGTAAATAGGAGCAGGTCCCAGAGATGTGACCTATAAATATTGGTCACTTATCACACCTCTCATTTATATGCTATAAATGTCCCAGATGGGACGACCCCTTTAATTTCTGACCCCATGTTATCCATTAGAACTGTGACCTATGTCCTGTGCTTTATAAAATAGTCTTTGGTTGGACATGCACATGACATACCTGTAGTATAAATGCCTGTTTGCTGGACACCTATGTCCCCACCTCACATGCAGATGTATGTTCGGCTTGACCTAGTATACATCTCAATAAGGAGAGGAAAGTAAGCTGAGATCTTTAGAATTCCAAAAGCTAGATCCTTATCTCCCTTGACATTTGTAGTCTGGGCAGAGTTGGTGGCCCCATATATATTAGATGACCAGCCAGTTGCGCCGAAGAGTATAGCAAGATTTAGATGTAGTCCCACAGGACTTAAAGGGGTTCTCCGGGAATTAAGAAAATGAAAATACTTAAATATTACTTTATTATAAATATATTCCCAAATATCTTTCATTAGTTATAATGGCTCGTTTTGTCTAGTGAGCGATCATTAGGAGAAACAAAATGGCCGCCGTCCTATTATTACACACAAAACCTGTCCTAATCACACAGGAGGACAAGTTACTTCACAACACTGAGTTAAAGAGCTGCCTTACCCTCCTCTATGCTCTGCTTGTCAGGGATTATGTACTGAATACAGATGATAAGATCTTCAGAGGAATCTCTGTAGGAATGGAGCAAATGTGGCTAATGAGTGCAGTCTCCATTACCACAGTCTATCCTGTGCGTCCTCTCTGTACTTCATGTCTCCTCCTGGATTCCATTCCTACAGAGATTCAGCTGAAGATCTCATCAGCTGTATTCAGGATCATAATCCCTGACAAGCAGAGAGGAGGATGAGGCAGCTCTTTACCTCAGTGTTGTGAAGTAATTTGCCCTGCTGTGTGATTAAGACAGGTTTTGTGTGGACTAATAGGACGGCGGCCATTTTCTTTCTCCTAATGATTGCTCCCCACACAAAACGAGCCATTATAACTAATGGAAGGTATTTGGGAATATATTTATAACAATGTGATATTTCAATATTTCCATTTTCTTAATTCCCGGAGAACCCCTTTAATGACATCATAATGTTATCAAAATTCTTATGACATTCAGAACAACGTACACAAAATATTTGGGGAAAAACTTAATTTATATGTTGAGACTGAAAATGATAGTAATTAGTTTCTGTTCACTTATCTGGTGGAACAAGTGCTGAACTTTTGTCACTTATACAACACCTATAAAAAAAAAGTCTTCACACCCTTGGGCTATATCCATGTTCAAAAGAAGAAAACAATTCTAAAACGAAGAGAAATCTCTAAAATGTGATCTACAGTTAGGAAACCCAAATCAAATTAATTGCATAACTACTCAAACCCTACTGGGCTTTATGTTGTGAAAGAAGGAAATACAGCCTTACAGAGTTTACATGTAGAAAAGTTTTTAACACTTTTTCATGACTGTAAAGGTGACATCACTATTTGTCAACCAGTCCTAGAAACAACTTTACAATACAGGTGTTCATGCGTATATTAGCTACAGAAGATTGCAGATATGACTGACATCCTACATCAACTACATATCAGTTATAGGTCAATGTCAATCAGCTGCACAGAAAGGAACATTTTCTACTTTCTGTAGAAAAGCTGTGCAGCATCTGACCAGTAATAGCTTACAATATACTTAACAGATTGGACTTTAAAAAAATGAAAAATAAAGCGTTTGAGTTTTTTGCAATTTTTCAAAAGTAAATTGTACAAATGACAAACAATAAGATGAGTTCACACAGGTGTGAAATAAATTAAGTAGTTGATGAACAAAATTGTGCTAAGTTGTATTTCATTATCAAATAGTCACCATCTTCTTCATTAATCTCCATCATGAGTCATGATCACTTGATATTTTTATAGGAAGTTAGTGTGAAAAGAGGAACTTGCAGAATTTGATATATGCACATAGAATTTTCTAGATAGATAAGTAATGCATGTGTGTATGTGTCATTAGCCGCCATTACCATCTTTTAATTCATTGTTTAATGTATACTTGTATGATTGTGATTGGATATAATCAAATTGATGGCTAAAGGGGGGTGGCTAAATCCACCATGTACATGTAATAAAATTGGATCTCTGGGCGTAGCTCGGGACAGAACCATTTGACCCGCAGATTGTTGTCTGGGTATACGATTCTTAGGCTGGCCACTCCCCGACACCTAGGGGAAACTTATTAACATAATTTGAATCCCACAGACAAGAAAGTGAAGTCTCCTAATTTGGGGCTTGTCCTAAGTTGCAGTGACACAGGTAAGGCTACTTTCACACTAGCGTTTTAAAATTCTGGTATTGAGTTCCGTCGTAGGGGCTCAATACCGGAATAAAACGCTTCAGTTTTGTCCCCATCCATTGTCAATGGGGACAAAACTGAACTGAAGACAACGGAGCGCTCCTGAAAGCATTCCGTTCCATCTTCAGAACGGAGAACAAACCGCAACATGCTGCGGTTTGCTCTCCGGTCCAGGCATCCGCACTAAGACGGATCCGGAATGACCGCCAATGCAAGTCAATGGGGGCGGATGCGTCTGGTGTGACCACAATGGTAACCGGATCCGTCCTCCATTGACTTTCAATGGAGTTCATGACGGATCCGTCACCACATACACACAATACACAATACACACATACAGACATAGACATACACATAAACATACACACACATATACACATACAAATACACATACATACTTACATGCTCCCGGCAGGTCTCCAGAGCCTCGGAGGGACAGGACGGCGTGCACATTTGACGATTCCACCAGGCGCCCAGCAGAGGGCGCTGTGGGGAATCGTCACCTGTGCGAGCCGTCCTGCTCCTCCGGCGCTCTGAAGACCTGCTGGGAGCATGTAAGTATGTATGTGTATTTGTCTGTCTATATGTGTGTGTGCCTGTGTGTATGTATGTACTGTGTGACATGTGTGGGGCCGGAGCGCGGTTCCGGCTCCACACATGTCGCTGCGGCAGTCCTGATCTGGCAGCACCCTTCACCTGCCGGATCAGGCCTGCCGCTAGTGTGAAAGTAGCCTAACAGACAGTATGTCAAGAAAAGATCTGTACTAAGATAATGTTAAAGTTTGGAGAAGAGATCAAGAAGTGAACTAAAAACGCTTGTATATATTGCATTACACTTAGCATCCAAACTCCACAATACTAATATGCCAATATAGGCATTGGCAAAAACAGTTGGAGATTACCTTTTCAAAAATAACATTGAAAACTACACCTGCCCTCCTAACACAAGTGGGACAGATTAAAATGTAAGTAAATGAAGCAAAAGAAAAAAAAAGGAGCGGGGTAGGAAAGGGGGTAGCTATATAGGAAAAAAGAAAAAAGAGAAAGGAAGAGAGAAGACAAAGAAGTACAGAAAAGAATATAGAGGTAGAGAGAAAGGTCATAAGATCTGAACAAATAGAGTGTTCTGTATGTCCGCGAGGAATTGTTTTCAAGATCCCCATACATCCAGGAAATGTGTGTACTTCCTCAAACCATTCCTCGAGAGTCGGGACCGTCGATTTCCAGTGTTGAGGAATCACCACCTTTACCGCTTGGATGAGATATTTGACAAGTGAATTTTTATATGCAGGGATAGTGAGGTCAAAAACATATAGAAGAAAGGCTTCTGGCATATTTGGCATCGGAAAGCATGTTATCTTAAGAATAGTCTTATGGACTGAGTTCCAGAATGCACCATACAGTATATGCCACCATACAGTATATGCAAAAGCATGCCCTCTGATGTCCATCATCTCCAACATCTATCTGTAACTGAGGGGTACCATTTGTGCAAAAGTTTTGGTACCCTGTAGCACCTGGACATGATCTTGTAGCAAGTTTCTTGTGCTATTGTGGCTAATAATGCCTTGTGTGAGAAAGTATAACATCTGTGCCATTTTGAAGAGGACAGTTTGATGCCCACATCCCGTTCCTATAGTGCACAAATCGGGAGAGGTGAGGAGGACTTCTGTTGTAGAAATAATTTGTACATAAATAATAATAATAATAATAATAATAATATTTATTTATATAGCGCCAGCATATTCTGCAGCACTTTACAGTTCAGAGGGTTCATGTACAAAACAAAAGTTACTGGCTAATATACAACTGAAACACTAGGAGTGAGGGCCCTGCTCGCAAGAGCTTACAATCTATGAGGAATTTGGGGTGACACATAAGGTAGTTGATTGTGATAAGTAGGATTGGAGCCATTATTGTACTGAAAGGAGTGGTGCCGGCCAATCTCCTTCAGGTTTGGGACTGTTAGAGGATCGAGTTCAGGCCAGAGGAGTTGATGGGGAAGAGGTTTGGTCAGGGAAAGCCTGCCTGAAAAGATGTGTTTTTAAGACACGTTTGAAGATAGGGAAGTTGTGAATTGACCTAATATTCCGGGGCACAGTATTCCAAAGAGTAGGTGCAGCTCGAGAAAAGTCTTGACGATAGGAGTGAGAGGTATGAATGATACAGGATATTAATCTTAGGTCGCTAACAGAACGGAGAACACAAGTAGGGTGGTAGATGGAGATGAGGGAAGAGATGTATGGAGGGGCAGCACTGTGGAGAGCTTTGTGGGTGAGTGTGAGAAGTTTGAACTGTACTCTGTGGTGGATGGGCAACCAGTGAAGTGACTGGCATAGACTAGTAGCATCAGTGTAGCGGGTGGATGGATAGAGGAGCCTGGCTGCAGAATTTAGGACAGACTGAAGGGGGAGAGTTTAGAGAGAGGGAGACCGATTAGTAATGCATTGCAGTAGTCAAGACGAGAATAAATCAAGGCAACATATAGGATATGTCTCGTAACACAGCCAAAGGGGATAAACAGGCTTGTTCAAAGACCGTCAAGTTCCTTGTAAAATTATAGGAGGTGCGTAATGATGTAAAGAAATGTCGAAGTTGGAGATATTCAAAGGTGTGTTTTGGTGTGGGGGATGTATCACCCAGTATGGAGACCAAAGGGTTCAATGATGTTCCTAAGATAACCTGGCAGAAATAAAGGGGCGACATTTTAATTCCCGTAAGAAAGTGGGTAAAAGAGACTCCTGGGGGAAATAAGGGATTGTCAGTAATGGGAGTAAAGGGTCCCTGTGTATCTATGAGAGAAGACTCCGCGCCTATACCCCCAAGGATTGCAAATGTATGGGTAGAAGTGAAAGAAAGAGCAGATTACACAGACTTCAAAACATTCCACAGCCATGGGAGGGCAGTTATCACGCAAGGTGATAAGTCTCTTGCTATAGTAACCCACGCTTTCTGAGAAAAAGGCTGACACGTCTAAAAGCCGGGCATATGCTGTAGAGTGATGATACAGCCTACATTCCGGGAGACCAACCCCGTCCTCATCCTTTGGGCGGGTCAAAATTTCCCATCGTATTCAAGGCCTACCAGGGGACCACAGAAACTTTAAGAAACATTTACGAACCTGGGTCCAGAAGGATCCGGAAGGGGATGGTCTGCAGGAGGTAGAAGAGTCTGGGCAAGAGAGTAATTTTTAAAATGCTAATCTTACCGAATCAGGAAAAATCTTTCCGATGCCAAGATTCCAGTTCTCTTTCGAATCGAGCCAAGAGGGGGGCAAAATTATCTTTAAACAGGTGCGACAACATAGGGCCTATATTAGTCCCCAAATAGGTAATGCCCCTAGAGGGCCAAGAGAGAGAAAAAGAAGCCTAAAGTGAAGTAGCCAAGTCCTGTCCTAAAGAGACATTCAGGGCATGGGATTTGGACATGTTGTTTTTAAAATTAGACCACTCCCCAAATCTAGACAACTCTGAATGTAAACATGGAAGTGAGATATGGGGATTAGTGATATATAACAATAAGTCATCCGCAAAGGCCACACATGTATACTCCCGATTGCCTATATGAATGCCCTTAATATCAGGTTATAACGTATTGCAGACATTAGTTGTTCCATAAACAGAACATACAACAGGGAAGACAATGGACAGCCTTGGCAGGTGCCATTATGAATAGAGAAGGGGGGAGAAAGAGTCCCATTAATTTTTATCCTCGCCGACTGTGTTTGGTATAAGTTGAGTATCTTAGGTGTAAACCAGGGTCCTAAACCAATATGTGCAAGAGTAGAGCGAAAAGAAGGCAATGAGAAACTATCAAAGGCCTTCTCTGCATCAAGAAACAAGACCATGAGTGGTATTTTGTGAGTCTTAGCATA